>NMRB01001961.1:32733-63932 GCA_002633025.1 Notospermus geniculatus | reverse complement strand
TTAAAACGTCCAAAGAATAGGCTTATTTGATTCGGAGGTACCATGTTTCTATCTACTGGTAATACATTTATGGGGTGTAAATCCAACCGTTACAAAGTAAGCTGTACATTGGGTCCCACTATCCTGTACAAAGCTCAGCTGTTGCGTCCATCGGCGTCCAACGTTGAAGTCAGTTCACAAAATTGAATATGCAAATTAAGTGGGTTCCCGCCGTCCGATTTTGGCGGATTTTGGATATGATGTCCAAGGTGACCTAATAAAACATTTAAAGCAAAAAACCTTCTGTTGCAATTTGTTCCCGGTTCGCCCAAATTTTCGCTTAAATTTACTGGACTACAAAGTACTTGAGGGAGTTGCTCAGCCTGCGTGTCCCATCCCGCAGGCTTCGGTCATTGGACGATCCATGGCTTCTTACCATTCTGCGATCAAAGGGGACGTACGGTGACCGGAGTCTCGGTGTCATGGTTCCCAGGCGGTGGAACGCCCTCCCGGCCTCGATGCGCGAGCTCGGGGACACCAATGCGTTCAAAAAGCATCTTAAAACAGAGCTCTTTAGGAGGCATTTCTGTTAATTACTTTTAAGTCTACCTAGTCATTTCAGTCTTATGTCATTTTTTATCACACTAATTGTTTTATTATCTTAAATGTCTTTTGTCTTTAATTCAAATTGTTTTATCCTATTACATGTCCACTAAATGTCTTATGTAAAGTGCTTAGAAAATGTACGTAGCACTTTAATTTAATAAATATTATTATTATTATTATTATTATTATTATTATTAAGAGTTGAACATGTTCAACTTCTGCGCCACGACGAAGCATGATCCCGATGGGCGTAATCCAGTCGCAGACGACCCGACTTTAAGCCCTATTTACACGAGCCGATTTTGCCGTACGACAGAGTCGTATCAGAGTTGTACAGATTTGTCGGGATCGGCTAATCTGTTTACACTGGACGATTTATTCCCCGGATTTATTCATGCGTCCCTTAGGACCTCGTGTGTCATTAGGTAGCCTTCATACACGTGATCTAATCTCGCTCCCTGATTGGCCCAGTCCATACGACAAGCAGCCGATGTCGGGTGAAAATAGAACACCCGACTTCTGCACGCGATGTCGCACCGACAAACTAGAAGCCTGGCGGATTTGAGAGCTTCGCGTGGCCGCTGTAGGTTGTTTTCATTGAGAGACACTTTATTACCTTTAGTTTTGATACCAAACACGACTACCTTCACTCAACTGGTCTGTAAGTAGGTCACTAGGTCATGGAAGTAGGTCAGTTCACACCTACGCTCCATTACCTTTAGTTTGATACCAAACACGACTACCTTCGCTCAACAGGTCTTTAAGTAGGTCACTAGGTCATGGAAGTAGGTCTATAAAATCTGGTGATCTCCACACCATGGACGATTCCGAAGAACACTCTAATAAGGAACGTAGAGAAATTTCAAACAGCGTCGGCCCTATCTTTATTGTACTTGTAAGTGTCTGCGTATTCATCCTTTCAAAGTAGTTATGGTGCGACCATTCTTTGTGTTGAATGGGCGAGGAGAACGATTTGACAATAAAAAAAGTAACTAAAGTCATGTACATGGCCACATCGACGATTAACATTGTTGGATTCAGAACATGACGGTCACGTCTGGCCAAGTGAATGGTTACTCTTATACTTTCTGTGCCGAATGATGAAAATGTCCGGTTGATGAGGTGTGGATCACGTGAGCCTGGCTTATTCCTCAAACTCGAGTTCACGTAAGTCGCGCTTATGTCTGGTCATAAGAACAGCTTAATCAATTCCGAGTTTATTGCACAACCTGAATTAAAATTGGGATTACCTAAACGTGGTTTGTTACCCTACTTGCTCATACATTCCTATACAATTTGCTTGATATGTGCCCGGTTGCTCAGGTGTGGCTTACGTAAGCTGATCCAATGCTTCTGCCATCTTCAAAGTCTGGGTAGGCCTACCATTGTAAGTCGCGCTTATAACCCCCACTGCCAGGTTTATTATAAGAACGGCTTAAGCTTGGCTTGTGTTTGAAGCCCAACCTGTGCAACGTGCTGTGAAATATAAGTCTGGCTTAAACCACGCTTTTGTCGGGATCGACCCAATTCTGGCTTAAGCCAAGGCTGAACAACCGGGCAAAGGTGCTCTTGATTAAACAGTGTTTTGACATCTTGCAGCCGTTTTTTTTCATGTAGTACCACTTTACGAGGTTACATATAAGCAGTATTTTGGGTACCGCGGTATTTAAGACCGTCCCCATCTCAATGGGGCGGTCTTCATTGTTTTTACTGAATTTCTCTTGGGTTGGTTCTAAACCTGGCACTGTCTCTGGCACTGGCACTGGCACTGGTATCATATTACATGTATGGCCAGAAATCATGAAAAAATTGTATATCTACGTGACAGTTATTATTTTGGAAGATAATAGGGCCAACCAGTTTAACATGGATCAGTTATGTTGAAAATAATTTTAAATTTTTTTTCTAGTTTTTTAGATTTTTCAACATAATTGATCCATGTTAAACTGGTTGGCCCTATTATCTTCCAAAATAATAACTGTTACGTAAATATACAATTTTTTCATGATTTCTGGCCATGAAACCAGTGCCTGCGTGCCAGTGCCAGGTTTAGAACCAACCCATGGTTATTGGTGTGATCCGAATACAATAAAGTGTGAAATTGTGATGAAATTTATTGTTCTGTCGCATGTATCAATGCATGTATCAACTGACTTGTGCTGCCCTCTGAGCTAATCAGAAGGAACTACGAATCACTTCATTGATGGTTCACGGCTGTTGGGGCCATGTGCTATCGATCTATATTTAGTACCACGTGATGACCAATATCTCGTCATCTGGCACTGTGAAAGGGAAAACTGTGACGAGAATTTCGTCATCCGTCATTAAAGAGAATGTATCACGAGTATTTTCGCGGGCCACGAAATTCATTGTTTATTTACATATTGTTTGTTTATGTCCAGGCTCTCTTTGTTTTATGAGTAATTTGTTGGTGACATGCCCCTCTAGAAATTCTGTTGATTCCAAAATTGTTCATTTTGGTGGTTTGGCATGTCCCAATTTCAGTCCAAAATAACATAATGTAAACATCAATGTTTACAAACATTGAATGTAAACAATGAAGTCGTGATACATTATCTTTATGAGGTAAATAAACTATATTTTGTACAATTTGATAGTGGCAAAAATAAAACGTGTCAATTTGGCTTTCAATTCAATGCTCATCTTGTATTGATCTTTCTGTATGTTAAAAGTTTATGATCTCTTGATCCTGTCTGTAATTAACATCTATCTTCGCAGCATCAGTGAACTCTGTTCAATCTCCCAGTATCCAAGGGCGGTCTTCAGATTGACTGACAAGTCCATTTCTAGTTTAACCTTGGCTTCTAACTATGACCTTCGGGAGCTTTTACACAAGTATTCTTCCACTGATACTGAGTACCAATAAATTATCTGTCGTCATTCTTTGCGTTTCAACGGGGAAAGTGTACACGATCATTAACCAGGGATACATGTACTCCTGTACATATACTGTGAACGTGAAAATAATTATCGACGGCCAGGAATCAGACTTAGCCGATAATCTTTACATGTACATGTATATTGCATCGTTTACAGTACGCTAAATACTCTAGATTCCTTCTTCTAAGGTTACTTTAGATGTGCTGTAGGTTTAGGCATAGCCCACAATATAGACCATACAAAGAATTTATTGATTCTATTCAACATAACTGATCAATAGCCGTGGTTACTCCTATCCAAAATCCCCGGGGTTTTTGAGACATGGGGTTTTTCCGAACCAGAAAAAACACGGCGTTGACACGGCGAGCGGTTACACTACTTAAAATGCGATTGGTAATAAGTTCCGTATCCCGGCTCTTTGTTTTATGAGTAATTTGTTGGTGACATGCCCCTCTAGAAATTCTGTTGATTCCAAAATTGTTCATTTTGGTGGTTTGGCATGTCCCAAAAGTCCAAAATAACATAATGTAAACATCAATGTTTACAAACATTGAATGTAAACAATGAAGTCGTGATACATTATCTTTAAGAGGTAAATAAACTATATTTTGTACAATTTGATAGTGGCAAAAATAAAACGTGTCAATTTGGCTTTCAATTCAATGCTCATCTTGTATTGATCTTTCTGTATGTTAAAAGTTGATCCTGTCTGTAGTTAACATCTATCTTCGCAGCATCAGTGAACTCTGTTCAATCTCCCAGTATCCAAGGGTGGTCTTCAGATTGACTGACAAGTCAATTTCTAGTTTAACCTTGGCTTCTAACTGACCTTCGGGAGCTTTTACACAAGTATTCTTCCACTGATACTGAGTACATGTACCAATACATTATTTGTCGTCATTCTTTGCGTTTCAACGGGGAAAGTGTACACGATCATTAACCAGGGATACATGTACTCCTGTACATATACTGTGAACGTGAAAATAATTATCGACGGCCAGGAATCAGACTTAGCCGATAATCTTTACATGTACATGTATATTGCATCGTTTACAGTATGCTAAATACTCTAGATTCGTTCTTCTAAGGTTACTTCAGATGTGCTGTAGGTTTAGGCCTAGCCCACAATATTGACCGTACAAAGAATTTATTGATTCTTTTCAACATAACTGACCAATGAGTGAGTCTTGCGTTACTTGCACTGGGCCGCGAAGACTGCTTTGTTGGCAGGCACTATTAAAAGAGTGTCTGTTACTATCACTATTCCCTTATGAAGATAACGATGTCAATAATCTGTGGTCGGATTAATCAGTCTTCAATAGCCCTTTCCCTCCTCGCCTGTCAGTCACATTGAACAGCTCTTTATTTTTCCATGCATATTCAATAGGGTAGGCGGTCATATGGGTGTTCAGTGAAGTAACCTTAGAAGAACGAATCTAGAGTATGTTACACGAAACACCGGACATGTTTGTAGATCTAACCTGTAGATGTCTTGATATAGGTTGGCCCAGATTAACCTTATTTCAGTAACGTGAGAGTAACATCCTTTCTGTACGAACATCTCATTAATTCAGCTGCAAAAGTCACTAATTTCGATTTGTATCGACGATGAATCGTTGTTGTACGGACACGCACACGCACACGGAGGCAATAATTATAACTGAACGTGGTAGTGGGTAAAAATCACAACAGCTGAAAACCAAGTCCGTCATCTGCCAATTACAATGTCGCTTCTGTAACACTTGCCTGAATCCAAGAAGAGTGCAACTGAAACCTTTCCGCAACTTAAAATACGGTGTTATCATTTTCTAGTACAGTTTGTTGAAAATATCATAACTTTCAGATCAGACCATCAGGAGGCGTCATAATTGTGTATCCTAGGCAAGTCACCCTCTATTATTGAAGCTACATCAACATGATCAATATTTGTCATTTCGCTCACGGCAACAGGACAATAGTGAATTGCCTGTAAAAGAGTCATTATGCAGTTACATTGAATCGTCGTGGCTTTTCGACTGTGCCTGAATGAGGCATTTGTTTTTAGCCTTTAAAATAATTGAAATGGTTGACAAAGCATGTATGGGCGAATAGATGCAAATGAAAATGGAAAAATGAAACTGAGTGAAGAAAAAGCAACATCCGTTCGAGGGGTAGNTCATATGGGTGTTCAGTGAAGTAACCTTAGAAGAACGAATCTAGAGTATGTTACACGAAACACCGGACATGTTTGTAGATCTAACCTGTAGATGTCTTGATATAGGTTGGCCCAGATCAACCTTATTTCAGTAACGTGAGAGTAACATCCTTTCTGTACGAACATCTCATTAATTGAGCTGCAAAAGTCACTAATTTCGATTTGTATCGACGATGAATCGTTGTTGTACGGACACGCACACGCACACGGAGGCAATAATTATAACTGAACGTGGTAGTGGGTAAAAATCACAACAGCTGAAAACCAAGTCCGTCATCTGCCAATTACAATGTCGCTTCTGTAACACTTGCCTGAATCGAAGAAGACTGCAACTGAAACCTTTCCGCAACTTAAAATACGCTGTTATCATTTTCTAGTACAGTTTGTTGAAAATATCATAACTTTCAGATCAGACCATCAGGAGGCGTCATAAGTGTGTATCCTAGGCTAGTCACCCTCTATTATTGAAGCTACATCAACATGATCAATGTCATTTCGCTCACGGCAACAGGACAATAGTGAATTGCCTATAAAAGAGCCATTATGCAGTTACATTGAATCGTCGTGGCTTTTCGACTCTGCCTGAATGAGGCATTTGTTTTTAGCCTTTAAAACAATTGAAATGGTTGACAAGGCATGTATGGGCGAATAGATGCAAATGAAAATGGAAAAATGAAACTGAGTGAAGAAAAAGCAACATCCGTTCGAGTCTAGCTTTTTACTTCGACTTTACGTGGTTATGATGAAACCCTCTCCCATAGACTGGCTCCCGGTCCCAAAATAGCTCTGACGGAGAAAGGGACCGGTATTGGGCGGCCATACTTGGTAGAAAGCTGCCATGACGTCACAGAGGATTCCGCTCAGTACCGAGAAACAGCTTACTTACCTCACATCCCAAAATAGCTAACCAATCAACTGCGACGTTACAAATTCAAATTCAAAAAGAGCTAGCCAATCAACTACGTCGTTACATCAGGCAATACCGGTCCCTTATCCGTTAGCGATATTGGGACCGGGAACCAGTCTACCTCTCCCAGAACGTGTAGATTTCCTTGCTTGCCTTCTGATACCACGCGTCAAAAATGCTGATGTAATCTTGATCCTTAAAGGGAGACATCCGAAAAATATTGCCCGGCGGGCAGTATTTGTTTTTGTTTTGATTGGCGTAGTGTCACCGTTGATTAACAGACGGCGCTGTGTGTTATGGCACAGGCCCCTGGAGAGCTATCAGTGAGTTTAGAACAAGTATCTAAAGGGCTCCGCACACCAGCGATTTTTCGAGCGATTTTCTAGGCGACCGGCCTTGCGACCACCGAAGCGACTAACATATTTTCAGTTTTTAAATTTTTGCTGACTCGATTGCGACAAATGCCTCCTTGGAAGATCAGTGATGTGGTGGAAAACATCACTGATCCATCTCAAAGGTAAATATCGCAGGCGACGTAATAGTCGCATCGGTAGTCGCCCCCATTTTAGTCGCTAGTGTGCGGAGCCCTTTACCAAAAAACGCTAGTTTGTAAAAAACACACTCCGAGCACACGATTCGTGAGCTCGGGTGTTTTTTAGATACGTGTTGTGTTTTTTAGATACGTTTGGTTAGATACGTGTCCTAAACTCACTGATAGCTCTCCAGGGACCTGTGCCATAACGCACAGCGCCGTCTGTTAATCAACGGTGACGCTACGCTGACCAAAACAAAAACAAAATAGTGCCTGCCGGGCAATATCTGTCGGATGTCTCCCTTTATGTTCCTAGTTTCTAAATACGGGAGAATCCCACTTACCACATACATGTATCGGGGTCCTGGGTGTGAATTATATGAGTCCGTTTTTTACCTTAGGTCTATAGATCCATGCTTTTAATTAGGAACAGCGTTTACAAGAATTCAAGCACATGGTTTCCATAAAATGAGTGATAAGCTTCCAAAAGGTGAGGTTCTTAAAGTTATTTTCTCTGGACTTTCTGATTTTTTTACTTCAAAAAAGTTTAACACCCAAAATGTGAAGTTCTAAAAAGTTACATGTACTTTATTTGAATTTTCAGAATTTTTACTTCAAAAAAGTAAGTTTCATTGAATTTTTATGTAGGTTTTAAAGTAACTGCACTGTAACTTTCCCTTTCAGAATTGGGGTCATAAAAGCCATCTTAGTAATAAATGCACCAACTGTTCAAAACGCTCTTACCAGCTGCTTTACTCCCTTTTTTTTTACAAAACATGGCAGGCTAAGCTGCCTTCCTGCCCTCACCCTGGCGGCAGCCATGATCACTTTTACCTCGTACCTCCGAAAATCTCCAGTGACCATCAGCCACAGCGTAACCTGTTATCCACTTCCTCTATTAATAAAAACGTGGTTGCCAGTCCTGTGCGAATGGGGTAACAGTATTTTGAAAAGCCTCCCTCCAGCCTTGAGGATTTAGTGCGCACCATCGTAGTCGCACAGAAATCTTGTGTTTCTCTCGTTTTCCCATTGAAAGCTGCATGTTGACTTGGCTCATAAGTTGTATTGTCCGATTTCTGGCATCAATGCCCAGTTTTAATATGCCAAGAAAAAAACATGAAAAGTAAAAAAAAACTGGCCTCAAATTGAGTTAACACGGATGCGGAATCCTCGAAATATGTGAACTGATTTTAAGACCGTTCCCTCCGTGCCTTTCTGCTGTATAAAGTGAAACACTCTCCCGTCCTGTGCGTTGAATCTGAAATATTTTTTACTATTTATACCAACGATACGCGGAAATAGGGCTTGAATTTCATCAACTGAACTCCTTCGAGGTGATAATTTGACCAGGCCGTGCGAAGGCGTGGGATTGCTTCGAAAACAAACAGCGGTGGGACCTGGAAAACCAAAAAAGCAAGGGAGACACATATCGAACCAAGGAATGAAACCCATTTCTGCGTGTGTGATATGAGTACCAAGCCAGTATGTATGTTGTATTTTGTGTATGTTTGGCTGGTATCCTCTCTGAGGATCAAATAACATGACTGAATACGTGTACTTGCGAATCTTTGCAGCAACAATGATGTCATGACATGTAGAAATAACTTTGGAGACGAAAGACACAGTTTTCTTACTGTCAATTAAAATCGATTGAGACATCTTTATTACATAATAAACTGTTGCTATGACATTACGCTTTACACGGCACCAAATAATGAGTGTCAAATCAAACCAAAAAGAGATTGGGCAATTAGGAAATCTCGAACATGGGTTTTCCTCCGGTATGACAAGGATTCCCCGAAATGTACCATTCAATAGGTCGTACAGGTGATGCGCAGGCGAACGGTGCCCTTTCTTGACGGTAAGCCTGAGATATTTTCCATAAGACGTGCATGAAATCATTCCTCTTAAAATTGGAAACGTGTGTCTCTTGGTAAGGCTGAATTTTCTGTTGTTCATCTGGTAAAGTGACAAACTAACAACTGGTGCCACTTCAGAGACTTTAGCGGCACCAAGATACCCAGTTATGCGGTCAAAAAACCATTCTCCAAGCCCCGAAAGACTCAGTGGCGGAATAAAAGGTGCCCGATGTTTAAATCGGTACTGGACTCGATTAAACTCCTGCAATACCCAAATGTTGGTTAAGTACGATTAATATTATTTGTATTTGTACATGCACATGTATTTGATTTTTCCGTCAGGTCAGAAGCCATACCATTGTTGGCCCTGGTACATGTAAGTACGGAAGAGGCCATCTCAAGCTACCCGATCACGTTCCTCACTTAGATGGGGTCTTTTACTTGCCCTTGCAAAGGAACAAGGGCAAGTACTAAAACAAAAGCAACCACGGCATACTGTCCCATGCGATGGACGTGAAGAGCAGGTGTGAAAGGAATCCAAGTCCCCCTGGAATCAAAGTCCGGTCTTATTGTTCCTCGAGGGATAGAATATATGGCTAGAGAGACCATGACCATTCGAATACATGTATAACCTTACAATAGCGGGCTATTGTTTGGTGGATCTGCGTTCCTAGGACGCTGATTCCTGTCACACCTGGTGGAATGAAATCCCATTGGTCCGGGCTAGATTCGAACCTGGGACCTGCCGCTTGCTGAGTGGACGTAATAACCACTCGGCTATCAGGAATCCTCTCATAGATCAACAAACTGAGATGGAAAAGCGATTAACGTGTTGCTTTCTCGAGCATGACCTAAAGCCTCGGGAACGGAAAAGTCGGCCTATCAGCGAGCAGATTCTAATATATCAACTGCACGAATCGGCCTCTCAGCGAGCAGGTTCTAATATATCAACTGCACGAATCATCCAATTTGAACCAATCTGCCTATAATTGTCTATAAGTAAGTATCTGGATTTTTTGATTGTCATGACAAACAGTCTAAAAATATCACCGCGGTTCAAAAAACCTCTGTAAAACGTCCGGCTAAGTACGGGCCATCGTACTGCGACATGTATGAGCCTGAGGTCGCTTTTTTCTTTGACGCAGTTGATTATTTCAACTAGACTAATTTTTGTGTATGAAAGCTTGTCAAAGCGGAAAATATAGGTTCTGTTTGAATAATGATATCCTAAAATATGAAACCTACCGCGGGGGATTTTAATGACGTTTGTAGAGTGTAACTTTGTACCAGCAGATTTTGATAAGTGTAAGTTGAATACTCTTATCACGCGCTTGCTGTGATCATCAGTCGATGCAATGAACAATGATACGTCAAGGGCAAGAAAAAACATTCCAATGATTTCGTAGGCATTGTAACGTCGCGTCGTTTTTGCCGAAGCATTTTGTGATAAATGGAAAACCAAGCCATTTTTCGTAGATTCCAAGATGAAACTGTAAGCTATCATTAATAATGCATCGTGTAGGAGACAAACTACAGAGATCCCTTCCATGTTATCCTGAACCTGCCACAATGCAACTACCATGTCTTTAGGGCCATTCCATTCTAAACACTCCCTCCTGGTTTTCAAGTTTATTCGACCAACATATTTGCCACTTCTAAAATCAAATAAAGTCATTGAAGGCTTCAAATGAGATTTACGCTTTTGTCTAGTTCTGCCAATCACCTCGGTTAATATTATGTAATTTAGTCTATATGCAGGGAAAGTTGACCTGCCCATCGCATTTTTGTAAAATGTCACATTGTATCTTAGTAGACAAGAAGCACTCTTTGCACCGAGAAAATACGAAAGTTGCCTACACCAGGGACCAACAAGTGCCTTCAAAAATATAACTAGAGATTGTGTTGGGTGGAAAATTATGTGCGATTGTTGTCCTTCCACGGGCGGTATAAGCGGTAACTTCCCAGGGATACGGTATTGTCCTAGATTTATCTGGATGGTAGAACAAACATCAGTCTCGGCGATTTTAGTCTCTTCTTAAAAATAACCACTGGCACGAAGCAACCCTATCGATCGGCGACCCCATTGGCAATTGGTAGGCCCCTAGCTTCGATAAATTTCCGTTACCGTTCTGCTCCATGCGTTCAGCCGATCGACTCTGCTATCAAGCCCAGTCACTGGACAGGCGATGTACATGTATATCGTCCAAAACACAACGAACAGTATGACAAGGTGTCCTAGCATATCAACCTTCACAACAACAAAAATATGTAACACTGTAAAACTGCGTTTACTGGACACCCGGAATGCTGAATGCGGAAGCGGTATGTGCTATGAATTTCCGCATGCAACATATCGCTTCCGCATCCCGGATGTCTGGTAAACGCAGCTTTAAGCTGCATTTCCACCAGACGAACGCGGACGCGGAGGTGGAGGTGGTGGCGGGCGCGGGTGTGGGTGCAGGCGTTGTGTTTCCACGAAACGGGCACAGACGCGGGAGTTTTTGCACGGGTTTGGGTCTTCGGTCGGTGGAGCCTGTTTCAACTTCCATCATTTCTTTATTACATGTACCAGGTGAATTCCCAGAAAATGCACACAGAAAAATATTCATCTCCACTTGAGATAAGTGCTGTCTTGAAGCCCTTTGAAACACAAATATCTTGTATTTGAGATAATAATATCTCGAATCGAGAAAGCATCTGTCTAGTGACAAAACCTGATATATTTGTGACTCTACCTGAGACAAATAGCGTGTTAAGCCTCCCGATACGCAACGTATCTCACGCTTGAGATATCAATAANGCGGGCCACGAAAATCATTGTTTATTTACATTTTGTTTGTTTATGCCTCGTCTTTCTTTGTCTTATGTGTAATTTGTTGGTGGCATGCCCCTCTAGAAATTCTTTTGATACTGAAAATATTCAATTTGGTGGGTTGGCATGTCCCAAAAGTCCAAAATAACATAATGTAAACATCCATGTTTACAAACATTAAATGTAAACAATGAAGTCGTGATATATTATCTTTAACAGGTTAACTCATATCGAGACGGCCGTCATCTCAGCTGGCAGATTTGACTTGAAACAGTCCTATCTCAACATGAAACATAAGTTATTCGTACTGATATTCAAAGATCTCAACTTGAGATACAAAAGTAACTTCTTTTACGGACAAGCGTTCAAGACATTTTTATCTCAAGCTGAGATGAATATTTTTCTGTGTGTGATAACGGAATACCGTGGCGCGGGCAGCAAGCGGGCGCGGAAAAATAGCTACACGACCGATTCGAAAAATGCGTCCGCGTCCGTCCACCCGCTCCGCAACCGCAGCCAAGTCGTGGAAACAGCTAAAGGGAAATACGTTGGATCGATTTTTTCCGTCCGCAACCACCTCCGCCTCCGCGCCCGTACACGCCTCGTGGTAAAGCAGCTAAGATTTAGCACGTTTTTTCGAATCGATATGATGAATGAATAAAAGGAAGCGTTCAGCTTGAAAGACATGAGGCCGTATTCAAAAAGGGTGATCATCGCGCGATTAAGATGTAGACGCGTGTAACTTCACTAAATGCACACGTTTCCACCATGCATTTGACGAAGGTACACGCGTCTAAGTCGAAAACATACTTTTTGAATACGGCCCATGACGTCCACGCTTTCAATCCTAAAATGAGACCTTTTCCAATAAAATAGTGTTGAATATCTTGCGCTGCAATTCCAAAGTGAAAAAGTGAGATATGAGGTTCTTCATACGCCATATCTACACCTTTTTCTTCTCGTCTGCCGCACATTTACCAGTTGTCATATTCGGTTCAGCTTTTGCTGCTAGATATCTGGGCCCACATTTTCAAATCTGTTTTAACACTAAAATACATTTTAAAAAGATGAAACAATGTTTTTAGAAAAAATCATATTCTAGAACTTGNTGGTCTAAAATGGGGACCATAACTGTGACAGCGGGTAGCACATGGTAATCAGGTCCTCTACAATGGATGCATCTTGTGTGAGAAATATGATCAGGATATCCCTTTCAATTCAATAGATTTAAGCACTACTGAGGTTCCTCATTCGCGAATTGCCAATTTCTACTTGGATTCAAAGACTTGCCAAGAGCGCGCGCGGTAACTAGAGAACGAGTAGGGGCTTACACTGCTATGGGTGGTTATTCCTGCAAATAAATAGATGTTGCAAAACACGAAGGCTATGGCAAACCACGAAGACTAGAAATCAAAACGGGATGCCTATAACGTACAATGTGCGTTTAATGGATATCATGCATGTGTATGACAAACGGAGGTTCCAAAAACACGAAGCTTAGTCTCAGGAAGCAAAACTTGTCGGTGACCATCACGGCGACTCCCAACCAGCCAAGTGACGCTATCGAAGCCGCCGGCTTCTAGTTTTATTTACTGAATTCGTTTGTCAGTATTAGAGCTGGCCTCAAAACATTTTCGCATAAACATACTTTCGATTTAGATATTTCTGCCAAGTTAAGGGGGTGGTAGCCATAAGGAAGCGCACTGCAAATGTCGACTGAAAACAATTCATATTTTCTTCAAGCAAAAAGGTAGCATCGATTTCATGTATTTCTATGAAATTGCTCTACACATCTGAATTGAAAACGATGTGCTTTCATCTTTCACTAATCAGCTAATTAAGCAAACAATAAGACCCCCATTTGACTTTTTCGTCATAGATTTCTCGGCAACAACGCGACTGGGACCTGGCATTTTATCACCAAATGTTGGGGAATACATAATATATGTGCAGTGCACGACGTTGAGTTAATTTGCAAATTCTAATTCTTAGTAATGATAATTATGTAATTTGTGCCAAAAAATGGTCAAAAATGAACTTTTTGAATATCTCCCGAATCCTGTTGAATAGTGAAAAAATCTCAACGTCGCGCCCTGCGCCCAAATATACTGCTGCCGAATGCAAAGAAACCACTGAAGCGCGATGCCTGATGGACGAGAAAAGTCTTCCCAAAATTGTCATATTTTAGCAAAAACACGCCTACGCTTTTCGAATTACGCGGGCTACTAAAGTAACCTCCTTATTGTCATTAAAATAGGCCTATCCGCACGGACGCACCGGGTGTATAAAAGCATTGTGCTGGACAATATTTTTGAAACAGTGCAGGTTTTGGCAACGAACCATGATCAGCTTGTCCTTGACGCCTAATTTTATTAACAATACACGGTTATTCATAAATAAAACGGTTCAACCATCAACCGCCGCACTATTGACGGCGCTGCAGGTTTCCACTACCGCCCCCTTAACACCAAAAAGTTCCAAAATTCGGTAAACCTATTGGCCTAACCTGAGGTTACCTTCATCTATGCCATCAAAATTTCTTGATGAACATACAAACCTCAAATTATCAAATGTTTGATATTCTTAAATATCTCGGCAACCCCTCACTGACAGAAGTCAATGAAGCAAATACCAAACTCTTTGGAAAGTTTCATTCTATCGAAACTACCACAAAGATCACATTAAAATTACAGTTTTGTTTTTTTTCTGATGAGACATTACGTCGTTTTGATTATTTCGGAATTTCCAAAGTTTTGATGCAGAAACTGAACAACAGAATTTCCTTTCATATCTACATGTAGTATACCTTGTTAAAATTGGTGTGGTAGTATATGAAATACTCAAGATAAATTTATGTCCGAACCGGCACCTGTACACAAAGTTTCAAGATTCTACGCCAACCAGTGAAGATAATGTGCCATTCCTATTCACGATAGGACTCGCCTGCCTCTGAGAGGTGAGCAAAAGAGTATGTCATACTTACCGAAAATACTCCTAGAATATGGTGACCTGGATCCTCCCACCCAGCGATCGTAATAGTCTCCCCGTTTATTCATTGCTTCGATGAAGTTTGCGAATTCCACAGGATTTTTTAGGACGAGTAGATTGGCATTGTGATGGAGGCATCCTATCATTGCCATTTTCCATGTAGCCGTTTCTCCTGATAGGAAGTAACATATCCCATCAGCACGAATCCACCCTGGTTCTGCAGGGCAGGGAGAAGCTAACACTGCAATGGAAGAATGAGGTATGTAGCATTCGCAAGAGTCGCAGCTTATTCCGTCAGGCAATAGCTAGGGGAATACTCAAGGGAATACGTGATGTTGTTACACGTAAGTTACGAGAATGTTACTTGCTTGCGCGTATTTCACAGCGGAAATCACGCGCAACATACGCGTATCTCACGTGTAATTATTATACGAATCATAAAGGAATCAAACCATAAAGGTTCAACTCGGATTTTCGCTCAATTCAGGATTTCTGCATGTATTGTTTGATAACATCAAAAATACACCATATTTTCTTACACTTTCGGTGTCCGATTAAAGGTATTGATCTTGGTAATGACACCGGAAAATTTCGCCAACATCGGTTGGACAGGTGATGAGATATTTAGAAATGAAAATGCCGAGGTAAGGGCATATTCGCAGGAACGATGAGCGTTCAGGGTGCTATTGAAGGTTTAGTAGCAACATTAGTGGCGAGGTGTCTCTACCATCGATTCCCCTATCGATCGACAGTCGTTTTTCCGCCGGAGTTGGCCGAACATTGCCGATTCTCGTTTTGGATTTCCCGTCATGCATTGCGGATTGAAGACACTAGACTGGTACCCGGTCTTCTGGGCAGCTTGCATTCGAAGACCGGTGAAATCAAATGATCTTACGGCGTAATTCCGACGAGAGTGACGTCATTCTACAAGCTCCAATAGCAAAATTGGGCCATGTTTACATTTTGACAAGACGGCGGCTCTCACAACTTCGGCATGATCATGATGATCTCGTAATCATGAGTAAATTTCAGGAAAGCATAGATTTATGCTTGAGATCAAAGTTCGCGTTAGCTCAGGTGAATGAAAGAAGGCAGACAGCTACTGCTGCCTGAAACCCATGCATGCTAAATGCCTGAAACGGGCAGTGAACGGTGATACAATTGCTATTTTGCCTACGGGGCTCCCCCGAGCTAAATATAGACCAGCGGGCGACATGATGGCTTCATACATTTGCTTGCGTCTGTCCTCGTATTTTCAGTCAGGACAGTGTCCGGTCTACCAAGACACACACAATGAAATAACCCGTTCATGCCTGTTGTATAGGCTTACTGGATATAGCATAATCATAAAAAGCATAACACAAGATGACATTGTAAATGTCGAATGGTTCCCGATAGTACAGGTGCTTCTACCGGTACATGAATGGTACATTGATAGAGATCAAGGCACGTTGATAGAGGTCAGATAAAAAGGTACGGTAAAAAAAGTACCGGTAAAAAGGTACTCGGTAATAGAGGTACTAGGTAAAAAGGTACCGGTAATCGGCAAAAAGGTACTAGGTAATAAAGGTACTAGGTAACAAAGGTACATCATGCCTCTGCCTGTACCTCTACCACAGGCAGAGATATTTCATACTCAGATTGCTCATAACTGATATGTACCTCCCTTTGTCATTAGACTATTATGTCCAACCCGGTGAGCACATGGTCCATGGACCATTTCATTCTTTTAAAACATTACTTTATAAAAGAAAATATAATCGTCTGAACCGGGGACAAATATACTTTTACATATTGTAATATTCACCTATTCCCGTCCTACATGTATGTTGCAAGCCGTCAATACGTAACTGGTCGATGAATGATGTTGAAAATAGGCCTTTCCCAGGACTGCGACTAGGCATGAGGCATTGCTCATATTGTAGACCAGGGGGGTCGTACGCACCAACGAATCATGGCTTAAACTACGGTCTATCCTTACTCAACGTATGTTCAACTGATCGGGATTTGAGCCTGCACCAACCTCTCCGCACTGAAACTAAACCAAGATCAGTTGAGTAGAGTCCTGACCCCGTGTCGTAAATTACATGGATAGTCTGGACGCAAAACCCTGATTTTCAAAAAAGTGGGACATTTTGGATAACAGCAATTTTTGCATTTTTTATATCTCCAAATGACAGAGATTCGGAATCCGCCTTGTGCCACTCTGACACCCTTGAGCGTTTTGAGAAAATCCCGTTTGAAGCTCAGACCACTTTCGTATTTCGTACTTCGTGTTCGTACGATTTGCGAAACCTAACTATTTGCGAAACCTCACTACTGGAGAAATCAGATGTATCGCAAATACTATTTGGCTGCAGGTCAACCTGCAGAGATAGGAATGACTCTCTATTTCTTGGCTACTGGGGAACCAGTACGTGTACAGGAACATTAGGGAGTTTTCGCAAAGCCACCGAAACGCCAACGCGAACGCCAAACCCATTGTTCGATGCGATGAAGAGACCACCGAACAAACGGATAGACGTTCCCGTTGGCGTTTCGAGGGCTTTGCGAAAACTCCCTACTATATTCTTTCCCCCCGCTACATTAGAGCTTATAAAATTAGTTTCCTGTGGCAATAAATAAGATGAACCAAATCCGCATTCTTCCTGCGATTTCGAGGAAGCACCATCAGCTCTGCCAGATAAGACTGTTGAATATAATCTTTGGCGCCCGATGTCCATAAGTACTCCCATTAAAATGGCTATCAGATGATGGAGTCCGTCCATTGGGAGCAGGGAATATAAAGCTAAAAGACATATTTTAGATGTGTGGTGGTTGCCCCGAGGCAATGATCATATAATGTAGCCTCTAGTTATCTTTGACAATACATAGGGGCCGTATGCACCAAACAAAGATTATCTTGAACTCAGGTTGAGCTACAACTTTTCAATTGTTCAGGTTTGCCAGGGCATGACGTGACAATGGAAAAGTTGTGGCTCAACCCGAATTCAAGATAATCTTCGTTTGGTGCATACGGCCCGAAGTTCAACTTGATGGAATAGATAAACTTATGATTTTCCCCAATATTTGGCATCAGTATGTAAATGCCCGTCCCACATGATCATATTTTTGATCAACGTTTCTGAGTAGGCCCTACACTAAATTCAGGGACTACGACGCTTTCATACATCACCTATACACCATACATCGCATTCAGAAACGTTTTGATGAAAATGGGGATCATAACTGTGACAGAGGGCAGCACACAGTATTCAGGGCCTATACCATCATCTTGTCCAAACAAGGCCATCGACTGCGTCTTTAGCATTGTCCCAATTATGTCATCTTTTGCGTTCACTCATAAATTACAAATGAATCTGACCCCTACCTGACCCCGCCTCCGAGCCAATCAGAATTCGTGAAACAAATCGCCGTTCGGCACTTTCAGCCTCGTTCCCAGGGGTCGTTCGCTTTCTGACAATATGGCGGACGCTCACTGACCCCTGGAATCAGCTTTGGATTTCACGCATTTGATTGGTTGACGGGAAACTGTCAAATATACCCAAGAATACATGTACATGTATACCCAAACAAATTTTCAAAATATTTTGGATCAAATCAAAGGGTTACCTATATCCAGGTTTGATAATTTTTTGTAAAAAGAATTAAAAAAAGCACGAGTAAGTATTTCAGATTAATTATTTTGACTCGTGCTGCCACCTATACTTAGACCAAAGATCCTTGTCTTAAAACCAAAGCTGATGCCAGGGGTTGGTGAAGCGTCCGCCATATTGTCAGAAAGCGAACAATCCCTGGGGACGAGGTTGCGGCACTTTCTCTTAATTCATCAGGACCTGAATGGCACTTTCAATTCAGTAGGTTTAACCATAGTGACACCTATTGAGGCAGTGAGTTCCTCATTGGGAGCCTGTGGTACGGGCATAAGAAAATGTAGACTTACTATCAGAACAATTCCACTGGGAAATCACTGAAAGGGATCTGAGAAGGCCTACACCCCTGGTTGTGTGCATTGCTTCTAGGATTTGACATCTACTCCTCTTCAAGATGGCCGATGGATAACATGTGTCAGAATAGATGGATATTCTGAGTGTGACACCAAATACATCATGTCGAAACCACTTAGCTGGGCGTTAATGACATTTCCTCTGAGACCGATTGGACATTGTATATCAGGTGAAGGTGTATAATGATACAGTAACAAATTCCTGTCAATATTGCATTGTGTTGGACGACTGCTGAGTATTACTTGCGTCTTTCGGCCGCCGGTACGTCTCATGATTCCAGTCGCTGATGAGGAGTTTTATGATACATGTATGAATGTTCCACGCACAATCCTTCTCCACGGATGTCTCGCGGAGCCGCAGTGGTTATGCCGCTAATTGTCACCCGGCCGGCGACCTTGGCAGTCCAACGCCTTTCGCCTCCCTTCCAAATAAGGCCAAGCGCACATTTGCGGCAAATCTCAATACGGTAGGGGTGTTTTTGAAGTCGACTGACCCAACGCTGTCGACTGGTCATTCAGTCAGGTCAGTCGATTTTAAAAAACACTCCTACCGCATTGAGTTTTGCCGCAAATATGCGCTTGGCTTTAAGCGGCCTGTCCACGTGCAACATTATTGTACAATATCAGGACCAAAATGGGCAATATTATTGCCAATCTTTCTTCCATCCGTCAGCGGGTACAGGCCTTAATGCTTAGGATTTTTACCCACGAGCGTTTGAACGCAGTGCTTTGTGTGCACGTCTTTCTCCTGAAGCGTATGACCATATATGGCAAACGTTTGCGGTTTGAGGCCTATAAAACGGGGGTAAGAAATTAGACGTACACAAACAAGTATTCTCCCCGCAGATTCAACCTTGATTAGGCAAGAAGTAACACTATTAGACTTAGAATCATTTTCTTGATCCATCGAGAATAAACGCTGATTTTGACTTTAACCTATTTCCAATACAAACTCGTCGCCCTTTTGGCATTGTTCACCCTTTATAATTTAAGTAAATGTGAGGTACGTTGTATTGTATTTCATTGTGTAGGGCTACTCGAAACGGGGGTCACTAATTAGAAATGTTGGCAAAGAGATTCTTCATGAAGCAATCGGCATTAGTTCAGTGAAAGGTCCCTGTATTATACCATAGAACGATTTTTTAAGATAGTCGTTTAGAGCCCAAAACAATGGCATGAAACTTTGATATGGGCGTTCATATGGATTTACAGCCTATTGTAAGTTCATGCTAAATAGGTATAAAGGGGACGGGCCTGGCGTTTGACGGAATGGTTTTTACCAGTTGTTACCGCTTGGTGTCAGCAGCGCATGGGAGCTCACAGCTAATTAAAATTAAGAATAAATTCGCTTTCAAACGGTCGTGTACCGGAAGCCCAGGGCCCATATTCATAAAACTACGTAAGTCTAAAGCTAGGAATCCACTGCTGATTTTCTGCGTTGCGACTTGCTTTGCAACCTGCTACCTGTGATTGAATACGATCGCAAGGAACTGATACCGGTCGCCGACCGATTGCCGACTGAAATTGACCACATCTTCGCTAGTTGCTGGAAATCACGTCTAGCGAGTCCATTACAGCGATCGAGTGCCAGTTGCAAAGCAAGTCGCAACGCAAAATCAGCTTGAAAATCAATGGTGGATTCCTAGCTTAAAGGATAACTAGGGGAATTATCTACTATGCAGCAAAACCTAACAAAATCCTCATGGATAGGCACATAAATATGTCATCTCACCGTACATTACGTTGAAATGGAAGAAAAAAGTCACCACTCTGTAAAAAGTGATATTTAACCCGACGTTTTCACAGTTCATGGTCACTGCCATTTTGATTCATATTTCCCGCGGGAGTGACGTCACATGTGCAGCGCCGATCCCTGTGTGACAGTGCCTCTTCAATGTATTGTGATTCGAATGCATATCCAATTCCAAACCACATGTTTATTCTCGGCCAAACTTCCGCCGTCACTTTGTCATTCACTCGACTACTGACCTATAGACTGATAGAACCTGTCATCACTCAAGTAATCCGACACAACTTGGACTTGACACAAAAAAGATCACGAAAACAAACCTGTCGCGTCAGCTGGCCATGCTGGCATTGTGTAAACAACATGGGGCAGCCGGTCACGTGATTGCACCCAATATGTCATGCTCTTCAGCATTGGAGGAGAGATAGTGAAAATAAACAGAAACATGGCTGCCCCCATGAGCTTACTTCGTTTGTGGATTAAATTCATTGTAACAGCATTAGGGTGAATTTTGGGAATAAAAATCATCGGCGTTTTTGAAGATTACATTGTGTAGAACATAAAGGTTGGTTTATTTCTTTCATTTCTCTTCTACTGGATAATTCCCCTAGTTACCCTTTAACGCCCGGTTGTTCAGGTGTGGCTCAGTGAGCCTGGCTTATTCCTCAAACTCGAGTTCACGTATTAAGTCGCGCTTATGTCTGGTCATAAGAACAGCTCAATCAATTCTGAGTTTATTGCACAGGTTTATTATAAGAAAGGCTTAAGCTTGTGTTTGTGTTTGAAGCCCAACCTGTGCAACGCGCTCTGAAATATAAGTCTAGCTTAAGCGACGCTTATGTCGGGATCGACCCAACTCTGGCTTAAGGCCAAGGTTGAACAACCGGGCATAAGTGTGACACTTATCCTCTGTTCAACACAAAAGATAAGCATCACACTTTGACTTAAGTATGTTTATGAATGTGGACCCAGGGCCTTGAGCTAGGTAGACGAACCGGGTACCAATATCTGCCTATTGGAGGAGGAAACGCCTACTAGGACTTAATTTCAAGTGGCTACAGTGACAACACCTACGACGTTATGGCTGCTGGTAGTCAGCGGTAAGCAGTTCCACTTATGTGCAATATCGTCTAGGAAAACACGACGCAGCATCAATTATTCTCCGCCAGAAATTACTCCTCCGGCTGTCTGTCTGTATACTGCCGTAATCGTATTGTTCAACTCCCTGCTGCATTGCTGTGAGACGGTCGCTCAATTATGTTGCTTTCAATGCAACCTCCCTGCTCCCCAATATTCCATTCAAGTTAATACAACGCATTTTCTAATTGAAAATTCATAATTTGGCTGCTGTGTACCGAGACTCTCTAGCAAGTTTCGTGAACATGAAGCTGGCCCAGCTGCGCCTAAAACATCAGAAAAAGAAATTGATGTCTAACTTCAATTAGTGAGGGAGAATTAAAGGCATATTCTTCCCTTTAAATTCTGAATTTCATTAAAAACCCACGTTTTAAATTCATAGGAAATCTCCAATATGTATTTCCTCCGTATTGACCGAAGGTTTACCAAAGTTATTGGTACTTCTGATCTAGGGAGTTTTCGCAAAGCCCCCGAAACGCCAACGCGAACGCCAACCCATTGTTCGATGCCATGGAGAGAGCACCGAACAAAAGCATAGACGTTCGCGTTTGGCGTTTCGGGGGCTTTGCGAAAACTCTGTTGTCTTTCAAGCCCGGAACACACAGGCCAGGGCAATTTTTCTTGCTCATTGCTTGCACTTTTAGTGAAAGCAGCCAAATTGCCCCGTGCATGCGGATGTTTTCAGCCGCTCATTACATCTTGTGCGCAACTTTAAAGCGAATAGCTCGTGGGGTTTGTTTTGATTCAATTGGGGCGCCATGACAGTTGGTCCTCAATATCAAGCGCCATTTTGAGAAAAAGGCGAAAAAAGGATTTTAGTTTAATGGGAAATGCATTAGACAGCCAAACTTCGGAGGCGTATTCTGCAAAATCTGCCGCTTCGAAATCTATGTGAATAGTACAAAATGTACATTTTGACCGACTGAATTTGAAAATGTCATTAATCCATTTATTAACAAATTTTTAATGGAACCTCGTCCCCAGGTGCACGTTCGCATATTTGCACATGTTTTGCGTATAACTGGAGCACGGCGTTGCCAGGAGGCTAGATTCACTCGCTATGAGAGAGAGCCGCTCAAGAATCAAAACAAACCCCGCGAGCTAGTCGCTTCTGCTCCGATCAAATTTTTGATTTTTATTGCTCATTGCTCGTGGTGAGCAAGACGCGTTTCGGTGCAATGCTTGTTGCTGCCATAAGGGATAAAAATGTCTAGGGGGCTGCGGGCTGTAGAAGCGAAATATGGTGTCAGAATACGAACAACACTTGAACAAAATAGTACAAAATCAAAATCAAAGTGCAGATTTGAGCAAATTGTTTCCCCTTTATTCCCTAAATCCTAACAAAGCTACATGTACCTTTTTACGTTATCGTGGATTAGTAGTAGCATGTAGTGTTATAGACGGTACAGTTCGATGATCATAAAAAGGTCTCTAAAGTGCATTACTTTTTTTCATGGAAATGTAAATCAAGCGAAAACCAACAGCACCTGCTAATGTAGGTGATACGTGCACTGAGACAAAACTGATGAGGAGTATTTAAAAAAAACTGTAATGATGATCTGGCGCCCTGACACACCCAATTGTTTAAAACAAATACTAAAACGTTAATAACGGTTGTACTGTGATGTTGCCTCTGCAGCATGATTCATATCGATGACGATGATGATGATGATGATGATTTCGATGTGAATGGAACCGCTGATGTTTGCCATTTTTTTGAAATTTTTAGACTGGGGTGTTATTCAGTATTCGATAAAGAGCACATCCCACCAACATTGAATGGAAATAATAAAATCAACTCGCCTATGATTATTAACTACGGTTATAAACCTATCGTTGTACAGTTGTATATGAATCTCGGCTGGTGATTCAAGTGATGTGATAATGAAAATAGTTGTTGACGATGAAGTAGTGACAAATATTATGGGGATGAATGACGATAGGATGGTAGGGATGGTTTATCCCCACCCACTTCACCCTTTCCTATTTCACTCCCTAAAGCCTGCCGCACACTGGAGCTATCTGCTGAGCAAAAAGTCATTCGAGACCGTTTGCTCAGCAGATAGCTCACCGAAAAATACGCGCACACGCGATATTTCTGCCTCGCAAGGCAAAAAAAATCACCGAAATAACGCGCACACGCGAGCTATCTACTGAGCAAAAAGTCTCGAATGACTTTTTGCTCAGCATGCTCCAGTGTGCGGCAGGCTTAAAGCAGGGAATCCACCTGCTTTTCGCCTTGCTTTGCAACTGGGCACTCGATCGCCGTTAGTGGACTATAGTACGTTTGAGTCATCTGGAGCTCGATGGGCGGACCTTCGGTTGTCAGGCAGACCTTGGTATTGTTGGTGAAGTCTGGCTATTGACATGCGTTTTATTGACAGGACACTTCCAGCCAATCCCACGCCTGGGCCTGTGTTCAATTTCAAATCAAGGTCTAGTTGTATGTTCAATTTCAAACCATGGTTCAGCTGGTTAGAAAACAATGTGCGTTGAACCGTTTAGAGTAAACCCTAAGTTCATTGTGGTCTAGTTACTAAGGGTTTGATTGACATACGCCCATCGAGCTCCAGATGACTTAAACTTACTATAGCTACGTGATTGCCACCACTGGCGAAATGTGATCAATTTCAGGTCGGCGACCGGTACCAGTTTCTTGCGGTCGTCAAATCGCAGGTAGCAGGTTGCAAAAGCAAGTCGCAAAGCAGAATCATGTTGAAAATCAGCAGTGGATTCTCTATCTAGCAACTGTAGGGGATGTCCCATTGTACCCCATGCGCCCAATCTCAATACCATGCCGAAATGGCTTCGGCCATGACGGAGACAACACAAATGCAAATAGGAAGACAAACCAAACGGGATATCATATCGTTATGAAATAAAGACCATATTGTTTCTGGGAAAATTTCCAATTGTGTAGCCTACTGGAAACGCCGGTATCGTGAAGACCCGGGAAATGTAGTTGTGCATTTTTTCTTGGACACCATGTATATAGACATCTCATCAGGAAAACGGTGAAGTTGTACCTTATCACAAGCAACATACATGTAACTCTGCGGTTGCCCCAAAACTGGATTTTGTACGAGATGACCGTATTCTCGACTCGACAGCCTAATGATGGCTATGTTCAATTTTGCATTCAATTCACGTAATCAGATTACTGAAAATGTGATTTACCATTGCAAAAATCAAATGGTATCTCCTAGCAAATGGCAAACTAATGGATCGGCCATTAATTTGTGTGATATTTTCTATCGAATTGGAAAATGACAAGTGATGAGTTGACATGGACCGATGGTAAAAATGATCGAGCTACAATGAATCGGTAATGGGGGATTGGCAAGTTGCAGAGTGAAGGAGTCGGCAAATATCATCAAAGTGCCATCAATAGGTGTATATGGGTATGACGGCATGCGGAAGCCGTGAACTGGGCAGTTTAGTGACGGCGTGATGACATTGCGATTTCGTCGGAGAAGTGTCATTTATTATGATATGACGCAGTTAGCAAGAGGTCACTCATCAATTACAGTAGAATTCGATGACCTAAAACTCCCATCACTTCTCGATACTTTGATGACAAATTTGCAATTTATGGAACAAATGTCAGGGTGCCACAAAGTACACTGTTAGAAATAACAGAGGATTTTACAGAAAATTCCTGCAGCAGAGTTTCAGGACGTGATTTGTAAAATTACAGACTCAAAGAAATGTTAACAGAGACTTGACTGGAGGCTGACCAAATTATATTTCCATACGTTCTCAGAAAGCATCATTCTGGACAGTCCAATTGAGTCCAACTAATACAGGAAAACATAAATCACACCATATGTAAATTTACAGAAGTTCCTGAAAATTTGCTGCAAGCAATATTTGTAAAAATATTGCAGAAATTTCTAACAGTGTAACCAAAAAGATTAAAGAGAGAAGTACTTCATGCCGATGGAACAGCTTTTAAATATTCATGATCGAAGTCGTTGCACTAGGTGAAACAAAAGCGACATCGCGGGCGTCGTCGATTACTATAGTCATGAACCTTAAAATCACGACAGTACAGCACATTGTACTTTTATTTTGTAGACTAGCCCCTATTTATTTGTAGATATTGAATAACGACAGTAGGCCTACTGCTCACGGTTTAGCCGGATCAAACCATTCCATCTTGGCAAAGCAGAAGCAAACAGAGGGGAAAAGGCTTTTCAAAGTGTCGCCAATTATCCTCAAAGTTTCACTTCAGATGCAGTACTCAGAGTAGTGTATTTTGTTTTACAAACGACCGCCATATTATTGACATGGTTATCCCTAAAAGGTACTGTCACACTAAAAGTAGTTCTCAAAACGTCCTGTCCCGTCCTTAAAAAAATCGTAAAACGGGCCTAGAACGCGTAAATGGCCTGTCACACTGAAGTAGTTCTCAAAACGTCCTGCCCCGTCTTTAAAAAATGGTAAAACGGGCTAAAACGTGTAACCCTTGGCAAAATAATGCCTTTGGTGTTCTGCAGCACCCTTTCCGTCCATGAAGTTCGTAAAAAGACGGTAAAAAGTTGCCACTACGTCCACTCCGTTCGCACACAGTTTGAACCCGTTCGGCAAAATTTTCAAGAACGTACTGAAAACTACTTCAGTGTGAGAGGCCCTTAACGTTGGCCAAATAAAGTATCGAAGTTCTGGAGCACTCTTCCCGTCCGAGCCACGAAGTTCGTAAAAAGACTGTAAAAAGTTGCCACTACGTCCACTCCTTTCGCACAAAGTTTGAGTCCGTTTGGCAACATTCAAGAACGTACTGAGAACTAACTCAGTGAGATGGGGCATTAGCAGAGTCTTAACCTGCACTGTGTTCTGGAATCTCGAATGGAAAGTCGTGTTTATCAAGCAGTACTGAAGCCGCACAGAGTTCTGCTAAGCCATGCCAGCAAACAACAGCTTGGTTACTTTTCCGTCTAATTAAATAAGTTGCACTATCATGTTGGTCAGTTGCACCATGCCATTCAGCAGCTTCTGACTGCGGTGTTGTTCATCCAACTGGAAGAAGCAGCAAGAAGCTTTCGCCCTAGAGCCAACTGTAACATTCGTCCATGTGCCAATACAGTTTCATCATTTTTATGGCAAGTTCTGTAGGATATGAAATTTTGATATGTATAGGTTACAAATCTAACTACATGTACTTGAATTATTCGAGTCACTGAGAACTTTTTTCGGTCACATTATTTTGAGCATAAAACAGGCGTCGGGGTGGAAGGCTACTTACATTCAAACTGGAAGTAGACCCAAGAATATCAGGGTCTTTAAATATAAGCCAAACACTACACCCATGGTGTAAGGCTTCCTTTAAATAGAAGTATACGGTATACGAAAACGCCGGTTAACAATGGCTTCACGGTCGTGAATCCACGGGAAGCCTTTGTTAACTGGCATTTTCGTAATCCACTTTTATGTAAAGGACGCCTTAGGGCAAGTATGGCTCGAGCAGACATTGCATGTGATGCCGTTGATGGCAAATGTGCCAAAACGCCAAAAGTTTCATTTTTGAAGGAGAAGCAACCAACACGTTTTCCTTGACACTTAACGAGGTTCCGCGCCTGGCTCATCAATCAACTTCATTCTCTCAAACCACGCCGGTGTTAGGATTCAACTGTTCGTTGTTATTCCCATTGTTTATTGCAAGTGAGTCACGCTGCTTCTTCAACTCCGACATGGCACTGTCCAACTCAGCCATAACGTGGTTTTCTGATGCTCTCTCCTTCAGCAGTGGACTCGGCGTCGCCTCACCACTCGCCAGCCACCTCGGCCCACCATGCGGCGATTCACTCCTACCCGTGTTCATCTCACCAACTTTATTTTTCTTTTTACCCGGTACGCTCCGAGGCACGAGTATTGGTTCCTGGTGTGGGTTCGCAGGCCTCCGGAAATATGACCGATGGCGCGGGGACATTTCTGGACATAAGAACCACCAAAAGTCTCATCAGTTATCATATAAGCTTTCCTTATGATCGGTTTAATCGTCGGCGATTCATAATCATTGTTTTCAACAACTTTCACCCTTGGTGGAGGCCCTTGGCACGCATTCAGTTTATAGGGATAAGAACGTGACTTATTTGAGTAACCATCGGATTCTTCGTCGCTATCGGAGTTCTCCTCTCCATCTCTCTTTCTTATCTTCTTGACTTCCTCCGCATGAATGACCCCTACACGATACAGTTGCAACAGAATGACCAACGTGTTTTTACACGTGAAAAATATATTCATATAACTGACTACTGAGAAGTGAAAGATGAGTGTCATGCGTAAGCACAGGAAGGGGACATCTTGAAGAAGGAGTACAGTCATTATTGCCCAAATCTCAGTTTCACAACAGAAGCAGCGAACATTACCGTCCTCTTCGTCAGTGCGGGTTATGGCGACCCTGACCTTACGTGCTTTCGTTGCGGTCATTATCAACGTAAACTGCAACAAACTCGACGTCCAAAGTGCCAAAATCACAACCGTCAGCGATTTATTGTATTTTACGTTTTCCTCCCTGAATGCTTCGAAGAGTTCGATTATATCAGCTGCCATACCGATATTGACCAATAAGAGTTGCGATAGCTGGTCACGTGTTAATTCTCCTTTTGGCAGCAGCCATCTTCCCACAATAAGGAAGAGCATAAGAAGCTGTTCAAGTATCTTTGCCCATTCACTCGGTGCCATTACTACCGGTATGTGGATGTCAAGCTGAAAGGTAACAAGACAAGTATAAGATGATTTCGACGTCGGCAGATTTTCAGACCGGTGAGACAGAATCTAATGCCCAATACTCTTCCTCATGCCCGCCAATCCACCGTAAAAAAGTTCGGTTTTATCGAAAGTTGAGTGATAAGGACATCATCAGGGCGGTTCAGACCATGACTCGAACACAACCATAATATACAAAGCAGACGGTTTTGTCTTGGTCAGGATGACAATGGGTCATATGAATAAAGACCAGGAAACGCTTTTACTTCAGATTTGTATTACACTGCCAAGTGCATTTGTATTGCAAAATTCAAGTAAAAGCATTTGCTAGCCTTTATTCATACGACCCAATATTTTATTGCAATGTACATGTACATGTACTCAGCAACAGTCTGGAACTTTCAACAGTCATGAATAGACAACAACTCTATTTTAGCATTGATTTCTGCTATTAGGTTTGCTGTACGTATAAAAGAAGATGGGTATTAAACTAATTTCTTGGCTGAATGAGCGATATCATTCTATTTCGACAATCCTCCATTTACCTGTGTACAATAGTGAGGTTTCGCAAATCTGACGAAACACGAAATGCGAAATTCAACTTCAATTCCAGGACGTAAAAATGTATTTCTCGAGATGGTTGGTACCACAAAATGTCCCTGCTGCCAGTGCGTCTTCTAGTATGTCATGTAACAACGAGAGAGTTATGGTGCATCTTGAATTTTTAAATTTCCACTTCGTATCAACGAAATGGAAACGAAAGATAAATTTCAAAGTTTAATATACACCGTAACTCTATCGGGCTAACATCACAGGCTAAAAAACGCTATTGCAGCAGGCGATATTTGTGATACCAACCAACTCCTGAAATTCATTACGTCATGGAAATGAAGTCAAATTTCGTATTTCGTACTTCGTGTTTCGTCAGATTTGCGAAACCTCACTGTTAAAGTATTTAACTCCAATACGGAAATACGTAGGTCAAGAGAAATATAAGATGAGACAGTTAACTCACCCCAAGCGCGTGTATTCCTGAAAGTCCTTCGGCGTGGTCAAGCTCCTCATCAGTCTTGCCAGTTGTATTAACCAACGGTTTGTCAAGGGCCCTTGCTGCAGAGTATTGGGATGCATTTAGAGCCAGCTCCCGATCCCTCACCTTGATTCGTTTTTGCATGAGATCCAGCTCCAGGAACCATATCGAAGGAACCACTGAAGCCAAGTAGAGGAGAACTATCGGCGAGAACCTGCAAAGATACAATTGCACACCTCCATTTATGAGACGGTTCATGGATGGGCCAGATAAGCTTATGCACGTATTTTATCTTCCTACATATCTTCATGTCTTTCAAAGACTTCCATGGCCGAAGCGAGGTACCGTATGTTGGCTTGGATGGAAGATGAGGTCGACCGCATGAGCTACTCAAAATATGGAGTACAAGTACACGTACATGTACTGCTCAAAAGGATTGCAATATCGTTTTTTTTCTGGATTTCTCTTACGCCTTTACTACTTTTACATCTATTTTCAAATATACTCTATAGGGGGTCTATGGCAAAACATGGTGTTGGCAATATGGACTAAAAAGTCTCATTGCCGATGAAAATATCAAGCCATGAAAAAGAAATATCAAAACATGAAAATGACAAAATCTTCATGTGATACTGGATCACTCTTCCTTTTCGCGATAATGAAGCTTGATGATGAGCAAGGATTTACAAGAAAAAAAATATCAGCTGTGAACAAAAATATTTGATATTATCGAAAAATATTAAAAACTGAATGTCCTGAGAACTAGCTCAGTGTGATGGGCCATTAAAGTACTGTCACACTAAAGTAGTTCTCAAAACGTCCTGTCCCGTCCTAAAAAAATCGTAAAACGGGCTAGAACGTGTAACGTTGGCCAAATAATGGGGAAGTTTCGAAATCAAACGATAAACCAAACTTTTACGACAACGTTATTTTTCAAACTACACATTAACCAGATTTTGCATAGCATTTTCGGTACAAAAATAAAGTTGTCGTTAACGTTTACGTTTATCGTTTGATTTCGAAACCTCCCTAATGTCTCGAAGTGCTGGAGCACCCTTCCCGCCCAAGCCCGTCCATGAAGTTCGTAAAAAGACTGTAAAAAGTTGTCACTGCGTCCACTCCGTTCGCACACAGTTTGAGGCTGTTCGGCAACATTTTCAAGAACGTACTGAGAATAAGTGTGGGTATACACTACACGCGATTCTCCCAACGCATGCGATGGTTCTTTGTTATTTCATGCCGCAATGCCTCCCAAACAAAAGCGATTCGCGTGCGATTCCAAATCGCTTGGCGAATCGCTTCTAGTGTGCACCCACCCTTACATGTAGTTTGGTGTGATGGGACATTAGAAGGAGTGAATATGTTCATTCATCGGCTCCCGCATGTCATGAGATGAAATGAGATTAGCTGACGAAAATTGGAAAATGAAGGCCTACATGTTAACGGCTCATGGAGAAAGCAATGTTCAAGGATGATTCGTGCCAAATGAATAATGATAGGCCTATACCGGTGTAACGTTTTTCAGTGAAGCCCGTTTGCCAGTGTGACATCACAATAGATTGACGGAATAAGCGGCGACTTGACAATGAGCGACACACAGAGAAAGTGAGTCATACCTAGGTCACATATCCACTCCGGGGCCCGTACGGCGAGTAAAAACAGACATTTTGGCCAATTTCCGCCAATTTCGTACGGTGCCCTGCCGGTTCCCTCACGGTTGCCACGGGCACCGGGCCATTTTTCACCAGCCGTACGGGCGCCGCATTGACTAGCTGGCTGCTCCCAATTCTCCC
>NMRB01001961.1:17288-32611 GCA_002633025.1 Notospermus geniculatus | reverse complement strand
TACATGTATACGAGTACATGTTCATCAGGCGACGATTATTTCTTGCACTAAGCACGAACATGACAGTAGCTCGACCGATTCCGTTGGTATTCTGTTGATATTGCAGGAAGACATTGAGTAAACTCTAGAGAAAACCGGGTCGATTTCATCACGAACTGAACAAACGTCGTTCATTTTTATGCGGGATACATGAAGAGGCAATATTTTATCACTTCGCATGAACCGACACCAGTCGCTACGTCTTAGGTCTTCTCAAACATCTTGTTACTGTGTTCAAACACTACATCAAATTGATGAACGGTGGCTATTGATATGTACAAATGTAACTATGACGGACCAAATCAACTGCAGCATCTAGACAGTGGTCAATTCATTTTGCAAATATATTCATTGGTACTGGCAAAGAACTTTTTTTTCTGTTACTAAAGAAAACTGGTGGCCTTTTTTGCCTCGTCAGCGTGTAGATTAATTTCAGTAGATCCAAGGTAGAGTATGGTTACACAATGACACAGAATTGCGAGCACTCCGTGAGTTTCGGATTATTTCGTAAGTGGAGTTGTGGCGTTTTCATAGACCAGACATTGAGCACTGGGGCCCGTTTCATAAAGTAACTTTAAGCTAATGGTACCATTGACTTCAATGCATTTTCCATTTGGTCAAATGTACCATTAGGTTAAAGTCACTTTATGAAACAGGCCCCTGATTCATAAAGCTAGTCTCTCACACTTACACATTGACAATGCATTTTTGCCTGAGGAAATTGACAAGATAATGTGCAGTACATGTATCGTACATGTACATGTACATGTACGTGTACGTTGGGTACACTGCAGTTGAGGGCATCGCACCCATCGAAAGGAGAAAAAACTGGAAAAATTCTGTACCACACCATGCAGTAAAAAACAGAAGAGATGAGGCAAATATTTAACGCTGGGGCTGTAACTGTTGTAAAAGTGGTAAATATTGACCTTGTGGTGGGCTGAGGGTATAATCGTATATCTCCGTGGTCTGCCGCACATGGTTATAAATCGTCATACCGGTGACGTAGAGTGTACTCATGGGACAACGTTATGAATAATTTCAGTGCTGAAATCAACGCAGCTGTTAATGAAAATAAGCTCTGGAGGCATGTCACTCTTGCTGAGTGCTATTCTGTGGTTAGATTACGCCGTGGTTACACTACATAAAATCCCCGGTTTTTTTGCGGTCACACCTATGAATTGCCGGGCCTCAAGAAACCCGTGTCTGAAAAACGCGGGTTTTTGAGACACGGCAATCTCGCCGTGCTTTTCGAAATCCCCTTGTGTTCGTCAGTTCTTCGCACGGCGACAGATGTCGCAGCCATTAAGTGACGTCGTTTTCGCGCCTCCGACAACGTGTACCAATTCAGAAATGACCGAAGAGTCAATGTTTGCAGCGCAACTGTCGCCGGGCTACTTAACTACAGTATAGTAGTGTGACCTCTCGCCGTGATTTTCGTACACACGGGTTTGACACGGGGCTGGAAAAACACGGGTATTTTTATGTAGTGTAACCACGGCTTAAGTCAATCGCCATGACTTTGTTCAACTGTCACCGTGGACAAGGTACACAATGTACAGCGGTCAATGCAACGACCACACAATGTTTATTTTTCGGCTGTTGATGTAATGGGAGAAGCAAATTATGGATATTTTTTACGAATCGCGACGGCAGTTTTTTTCTAAATTAATAGTCATGAAATTATAGAATTGATGGGTTTTGTAATGTTAGGCGCCTGATATTTCGACTTGACTTTCCCACGGCACGGCATTCACAAATTGTTTTGACTCGCTGTGTGCGAAATGTGTGATTTTGGAATCGCTTCCTCCATTCAGCACTTCTGATTGAATAAATGTTGGTTAAAAAGCTGACAGTTGCATGTGATGTGATAAATTGGCATTATGTGACTCACGGCGACAAATAATCGTGTTTCGACGCACTGTGACCGCCATTTTGTGGAAAGTTGACCGACATCGTCCAAAAAACGGGGATTTCAAAGGATATCACAGTGTATGATAACTTTATATACAGGGTGTTTCAAAAAAAAGTTGTCATCTCTAAAAATATCCCCTAGAACCCAAACCCATGAATATTTTTGGCTCAGATTTGGTATGCAGGTCGGTCAGGATGTATGGAGGTGCTGGAGAAATTTTGGCGCTGACCGCTTCATGCGTGGATGAATAAGAGGCCTCGGACTGAGCAGGTGCAAAATGAATATGTCTACACCCAGTGATATATTTTAGAGATGACAACTTTTTTTTGAAACACCCTGTATATAAAGTTATCATACACTGTGATATCCTTTGAAATCCCCGTTTTTTGGACGATGTCGGTCAACTTTCCACAACTTTCTACACCCAGCAGCTTACAAAATCTGAGCCAAATATATTCATGGGTTTGGGTTCTAGGAGATATTTTAGAGATGACAACTGTTTTTGAAACACCCTGTAGAACAGTGTCCATGACCATTATCATCGAAAGCAAAATAATCCGCACAACATGGGATTCATCATATTTAATTATTCACCGTTCGTAGACTTGATAAATTTGACGCTGTAAGATTAAGGTTAATGGGCGAGCATTCTTTTGTGCCTATGAGTAATGGAGTCACCTTTCTCTTAAATAAATCATTAGGATTCCGGGGGAATCGCCTTTTCTCTCATTTGTTCTTGTCAGTCTCTTTAAAAATTCCGTCGACGACGAACCACTTCGCAGTTGGTAGAAGACTCCGGACAGTGCGTGTAAACAAAGACTAAGAGGAAATTAAATGAGAAACATTCCTGCCATCATCGTGCGGTATCACGTAGCTAAAAACTGAGTAGCTATTCGTTATCAAACACAATAAAAGCCTTTGCATAGGCAAGCTGCCTAATGTAGGTTAGGCATTATCTCATCCCCAGAATGTCTATCACCTGAGGCATTTTGCCTGCTTAGGCAATGCCTATTGGGCATTTTGTCCAATCTTTACATTGGGCGATCCCGTAAAGCCTCGGTTATCGGTTATGTCGCCATACGCTGTGATAGAAATAGCGTCAACTAGTCGCAACTGATAACTTATGTCGCCACCGACTAGAAAAATACCGATCGGTCGCAACTACCTGGAACTAGTTTATCGCCGTCTTTTGAGTGCTTATGTCGACACAGATTTCTTTTGATTTTAAGTAAAATAAGTTGAACATGTGCGACTTTCAGGATCTGGATATTTTTAGTTTGCAACTAGTTGGCAACTAGTTACTCTCTGACGCCCGAGAGCTTATGTCACCTAGTAGTTGTGACTAATTAGTTCCAACTACGCGCCGATTATCAGTTGCCAACTAGTTCTGACACTACGTAAGGGCGACATAAGCGAGGCTAGGAACATTAAGCCTCGCTTATGTCGCCCTTACGTACAGTCAGAACTAGTTGGCAACTGATAATCGGCGCGTAGTTGGAACTAATTAGTCACAACTACTAGGTGACATAAGCTCTCGGGCGTCAGCGAGTAACTAGTTGCAAACTAAAAATATCCCGATCCTGAAAATCGCACGTGTTCAACTTCAGCACGTTTTACTTAAAATCGAAAGAAATCTGTGTCGACATAAGCACTCAAAAGACGGCGAAAAACTAGTTCCAGGTAGTTGCGACCGATCGGTATTTTTCTAGTCGGTGGCGACATAAGTTATCAGTTGCAACTTGTTGACGCTATTTCTATCACAGCGTAGGGCGACATAAGCGAGGCTTTAGGCAGCTTGCCAATGCAAAGGCTTTCATGCGCTGACCTATGCACTCCCTGTCTGTCAGGTGTTGTGGAATGATGTGGCTACTTGTGATTGGCTGAACTGCCTGCGTATGCACGCGCACATGCGGATGTCAGGTCGACCTTGCGATGGCACAGAACTTTTCTGGATCACTTTGCGTCTGAGGCACGACAGCGTGGAACAAATCAGTCGCCGATCTGGTGTGACATGACTGCAGTTGCGACTCACTTGCGACGATCGGGCAATTACCTTCGCTAGGCATTATGGGTAAACCCGGATAATGCCTTAGCCTTCAACTGCTGTGATGCGCCTGCACAAAAGTGCAGTGAATAAATTTAGGCCTTTTTCTGCCAAAATTTAGACCTTTTTGGAAACAATAATAAAATATCTACCAATAAAGCTCTCAAAAACGGCCAAAAAAGGGTATTTTGAGGTTGCAGTTGTCAAAACGTACGGAACTACATCGGAAGGATAAAACCAAATTACTCAACAGGTTCTTGGTTAGCTCAACCAATCAGGACACTGCATTGACAGAATGTAAACAAGACCATGTGCTTATAAGCTGTCACGTGCTTCTGTTGACCAATCAGATAATTAGGTCGACGAAAAAACGTTTCGTGTACGTGCCCATGAAATTCTTCAATTCCACTTGGCATGTATTGGAACTACGATCGCTCCGCCGAGAAAGTAGGGAACTGATGGCAGTGTCACTAGGTCGAAGACTGGAGGTGGCGCTGTGTGCAGTTTGACGATCGGGATCAGTCGCCGACCAAAAAGATCACAGATCGCAAGAGTTCAACATGTTGAACTTCTGCGCCACGACGAATCATGATCCCGACGGGCGCAATCCAGTCGCAGTCGATCTGACTTGAGTTACGACGTCGCGCAATTATCCAAAAGTTTGTCTATTTTAGTTAACCAATCAGTGACGAGCATTTTCATACCCTGCATGGGCGCTGCCATCTAGAAAAAGTCACATGATTGCCAGAACTTCGCGATGCTGTAGTCGCTGGTGACCTGAACACGGTTACGATTCCCTGCGCGCAGATGTTGCCTGTGCACATTTTTCGTTTTTGTGACCTGACCGTGCTTGCGACACTTGATGCCGACTGTTCCGTCGTAGCGCAGGCAATCGCAGTGTGACCTGACATCCGCATTAAAAGTTCGGCACCCTTTAACTCTGGAAAATGTTACACCGACATGATTGTGCCGATATACGGCGAGTGCTCGCTGGCGTGGACAGTATAAACCTATGCGCTGGCGAACGCCGCCGGGTGCGAGCGTATGCTAGCGTATTACGGTGGGTGGCGGCGTCAGAAATATAAATCCAGCGTAGGGTCATAGCCGAATTTGCTGCGCCCAGCATCGCTGCGCCGCTGTGTGGGGTTGATTACACAGTCGTTTTCGGAATTTTTATTTGATTTTTCAATAAACAAATTAACAACTTGCCATTAGTCGTGTGATCTAAAGAGGATACGCTATTGGCAGCAGCTCAAGACAGCGCTAAAGGAAGATGAATAGTGGTGAGCCACGAGGCGCACACTATAAAAATGGTGCCCGGAGTGGAGGGCGGTAGAGCGAAATGTGGGAGAAAATATTTACTCCTCGGGAGGAAATGTTTCCTCCCCGGGGAGCAAATGTTTTCTCCTCGGGGAGGAAATTCGAAAAGAAAAATTAACTATATTAAAAAAAAAAAAATCATGATACTTTCTAGCCACCGTAGATTTCGAAACCTCCCCAAAAAGTGAGTTCCAATGTACATGTAATAGCAGCCTGCATCAAAGCACCAAAAATGCAATCTATAGAAAACCCGTGTTTACATACATGTATACGAGTACATGTTCATCAGGCGACGATTATTTCTTGCACTAAGCACGAACATGACAGTAGCTCGACCGATTCCGTTGGTATTCTGTTGATATTGCAGGAAGACATTGAGTAAACTCTAGAGAAAACCGGGTCGATTTCATCACGAACTGAACAAACGTCGTTCATTTTTATGCGGGATACATGAAGAGGCAATATTTTATCACTTCGCATGAACCGACACCAGTCGCTACGTCTTAGGTCTTCTCAAACATCTTGTTACTCTATTCAAACACTACATCAAATTGATGAACGGTGGCTATTGATATGTACAAATGTAACTATGACGGCCCAAATCAACTGCAGCATCTAGACAGTGGTCAATTCATTTTGCAAATATATTCATTGGTACTGGCAAAGAACTTTTTTTCTGTTACTAAAGAAAACTGGTGGCCTTTTTTGCCTCGTCAGCGTATAGATTAATTTCCGTAGATCCAAGGTAGAGTAATGGTTATACAACGACACAGAATTGCGAGCACTCCGTGAGTTTCGGATTATTTGGTAAGTGGAGTTGTGGCGTTTTCATAGACCAGACATTAAGCACTGGGGCCCGTTTAATAAAGTAACTTTAAGCTAATGGTACCATTGACTTCAATGCATTTTCCATTTGGTCAAAGGTACCATTAGGTTAAAGTCACTTTATGAAACAGGCCCCTGATTAATAAAGCTAGTCTCTCACACTTTCAGACTGACAATGCATTTTTGCCTGAGGAAATTGACAAGATAATGATTGTGCAGTACATGTATCGTACATGTACATGTACGTGTACGTTGGGTACACTGCAGTTGAGGGCATCGCACCCATCGAAAGGAAGAAAAACTGGAGAAATTCTGTACCACACCAGTAAAAAACAGAAGAGATGAGGCAAATATTTAACGCTGGGGCTGTAACTGTTGTAAAAGTGGTAAATATTGACCTTGTGGTGGGCTGAGGGTATAATCGTATATCTCCATGGTCTGCCGCACATGGTTATAAATCGCCATGCCGGTGACGTAGAGTGTACTCATGGGACAGCGTTATGAATAATTTCAGTGCTGAAATCAACGCAGCTGTTAATGAAAATAAGCTCTGGAAGCATGTCACTCTTGCTGAGTGCTATTCTGTGGTTAGATTACGCCGTGGTTACACTACAAAAATCCCCGGTTTTTTTGCGGTCACACCTATGAATTGCCGGGCCTCAAGAAACCCGTGTCTGAAAAACGCGGGTTTTTGAGACACGGCAATCTCGCCGTGCTTTTCGAAATCCCCTTGTGTTCGTTAGTTCTTCGCACGGCGACAGATGGCGCAGCCATTAAGTGACGTCGTTTTCGCGCCTCCGACAACAATCGTCTTCGACTCGGAAGCTTTCGGCAACCTTCGGGCAGCCATTATAAGCACCTCGTCCGTATATAGCGGATTAAGTTCGACCACCATCGTTCTCTGACGTTCAGATTGCTCCGACAATGTGTGCCAATTCAGAAATGACCGAAGAGTCAATGTTTGCAGCGCAACTGTCGCCGGGCTGCTTAACTACAGTATAGTAGTGTGACCTCTCGCCGTGATTTTCGTACACACGGGTTTGACACGGGGCTGGAAAAACACGGGTATTTTTATGTAGTGTAACCACGGCTTAAGTCAATCGCCATGACTTTGTTCAACTGTCACCGTGGACAAGGTACACAATGTAGAACGGTCAATACAACGACCACACAATGTTTATTTTTCGGCTGTTGATGTAATGGGAGAAGCAAATTATGGATATTTTTTACGAATCGCGACGGCAGTTTTTTTCTAAATTAATAGTCATGAAATTATAGAATTGATGGGTTTTGTAATGTTAGGCGCCTGCCATTTCGACTTGACTTTCCCACGGCACTGCATTCACAAATTGTTTTGACTCGCTGTGTGCGAAATGTGTGATTTTGGAATCGCTTCCTCCATTCAGCACTTCTGATTGAATAAAAGTTGGTTAAAAAGCTGACAGTTGCATGTGATGTGATAAATTGGCATTATGTGACTCACAGCGACGAATAATCGTGTTTCGACGCACTGTGACCGCTATTTTGTAGAAAGTTGACCGACATCGTCCAAAAAACGGGGATTTCAAAGGATCCCAGTGTATGATAACTTATATACACGGTGTTTCAAAAAAAGTTGTCATCTCTAAAATATCCCCTAGAACCCAAACCCGTGAATATTTTTGGCTCAGATTTGGTATGTAGATAGGTCAGGATGTATGGAGGTGCTGGAGAAACTTTGGATCTGACCGCTTCATGCGTGGATGAATAAGAGGCCTCGGACTGAGCAGGTGCAAAATGCAAAAAACCAAAAGATTTATCAGAAAGCAATGAAACATTTATTTCATTTGTTGCGTACAGAATTTGCCAGGATTACTGGAATCTACCTTCCACATGGCCATTGCAGAGTTCCCTTCAGCCCAATCATTGAAATGTCCTCAGTGAAGTTACATCATCATGGTTCTTTTATTGTTTGGAGGACACCTGCATTTCTGACCCTTTTACTTTTGGGGTCACTGTTCCGTCATAACAAGACACCATCATACATGTACAAGTATGTCTACACCTAGCAGCTTACAAAATCTGAGCCAAAAATATTCATGGGTTTGGGTTCTAGGAGATATTTTAGAGATGACAACTTTTTTGAAACACCCTGTAGAACAGTGTCCGTGATCATTATCATCGAAAGCAAAATAATCCGAACAACATGGGATTCATCATATTTAATTATTCACCGTTCGTAGACTTGATAAATTTGACGCTGTAAGATTAAGGTTAATGGGCGAGCATTCTTTTGTGCCAATGAGTAATGGAGTCACCTTTCTCTTAAATAAATCATTAGGATTCCAGGGGAATCGCCTTTTCTCTCATTTGTTCTTGTCAGTCTCTTTAAAAATTCCATCGACGACGAACCACTTCGCAGCTGGTGGAATACTGCGGACAGTGCGTGTAAACAAAGGCTTAGAGGAAATTAAATGAAAAAATCCCCTGCCATCATCGTGCGGTAGGTAAGGATACATCTTTTGGGGATGAAAACTTACGTAGCTAAGAACTGAGTAGTTCCTTATCAAACACTGAAAGCCTTTGCATAGGCAAGCTGCCTAATATAAGTTAGGCATTATCTCATCCACAGAATGTCTATCATGTTAGGCATTTTACCTTATAATACATGTATTCCTCAGGCAATGCCTATTGGGCATTTTGTCCAATCTTTACATTAGGCGATCTGCCTAAGGCATTGCGTGAGGAACATAGACAAAATGCCTAACATGAAAGTCATACTGGGAAATGGAAAAGCCTAGTTATGCAACACATTTCACAAGCCGAGGTAGGCAAAAATGGACAAGGGTCTGGCCACAACTTCTAAAACTTTGGTAATGCTGCTATGCGCACGACTGCCCCATCATATCCCCGGCATCTGTCTTTGGCAAATTTCTCGATAAAGACGACACAACTGTCCTGTGTCTATCTCCTTTTAGTGTCACTGATGGAGGATCAGATCATCAGTGCTGCGGGGAAAGACCTCCATAGTGCGATCAAGGTATTACCAAGCTTTGCTTCTGTCTGACTGAAGTTCGTTAATAGAGCGCCGCCATTTTGCAATCACGTGACCTCAAAATGGCCAATCAGCATGGCTGTAAACATCTGGATTCAAAATTGACCAATCAGCGTTGATAAAAGGATTTCGGTATTCTCGTAACAAAAATTGTTGAGGTTGGTCTCAGTCTCTGTAATGCTGCGCAGTTCGGGCATGCGTATTACAGAGACTGAGTGCCTCAGTCTAAGTTATGCAGCACAGATGATAAGCCTAGGTAGGCAAAAATTGACAAGCCTATATGCAGCATAGTTGATAAGCCGAGGTAGGTAAAAATGGACAAGCCTAGTTATGCAACACTGACAGTTGACAGGTCGAGGTGCAACATCGGACAAGCTTATGTATCAGTAGTAAGATTAAAGCGGGGAATCCACCTGTGATTTCTCAACCTGCGCTGGATTTCACAAAGAATCTTAAGTCTAAGAAAAACCTTAAGTCTGAAATGAAGTCATCTGATTTGCTGAAACCTGGTCACATGATGACTTAAGTCAAACTTTAGACTTAAGATTTTTTGTGAAACTGGGCCTTGATTTTGCTTTGCAACTGGGGTTGCGTTGCAACTGATGGGTACTCGATCGCCGTATAGTGGACTAGCTAGACATGATTTCCACCGATGGCCAAGATGCAATTTCAGGTCGGCGACCGGTATCAGTTCCTTGCGGTCGTACTCAATCGGGTAGCAGGTTGCAAAGCAGAAAATCAGCAGTGGATTCCTAGCTTAAGGAATACGGGCACAGCCACGCGGCTCAGCAACGAACATTGCAACTGTTTTGTGGCTGAACGCTGTAGCAAAGCGTTATTCATCTGTGTACGCCTACACGTAGCTTAAGATGCGGGGAACTCCAATCGTCAAGGCCAAAAATATAGAGTACATTTATCTTATCACCAATGCTTTTAAGATGTCGATTGATGGCCAATATCGTCCTTTCAAACATTAAACATCTCTGCAGCAGCTCAGCTCCTCCTCATCACCATTTTCTACAAGATGCAGATTGAAGAACATTCCCATGGCTCTCGTAACACAGTTTCGTGCTCTCGTGTGAGAAAGAAGCTGTTATCGACGAGTTGAGAATCTAGGATGGTGCGATGACTACTAAAAAACAATGTTTCTAATATTTGCACGGCTGGTCCGTCACTACGCCAGCGTATTCTTCCACACATTCCAAGTGTGAACTGCACTGAGTGAAATGAGGGAGGCATAATGGGAAATGCTGTTAACTGCAATACAATGTATGGTAAATGAGTGTGAAAAAGATACCGATGTGCTATCCCAACATCATCGGTTGGGAAGCCGTAAGCCTTTTCACAGGCAAAATTTCGTCCGTTGTACGCATGTGGGAGCACTCTTAAAAAAGTCTTGTCACCGTAACGTGTCTGTGAATATTGACAAGGTACTTTAGTCAGTCTGACGAGTTACGTCATTCATGACACGATTTACTTGTCATGGCGAGTCGCACATCTCCGTGACGAGTTCAGTTTGTCCACTTGACAAGATCTCTAGTTATTATGACGATAGGTTGTAGGTGGCAGGACATTATTGCGCATGCGCACCCCTCACATCCATCGCTCCATTTCAAACACGACTAAGCATGCTGTCAGCATCGTAGGCTTAGAAATCAGGTAGGGTTCTTCTGTCATACGTAGCTGTTGTTAGTACTTGTAACTAACGTACAACAGTCTCTTGGCGCTGAATTTTATCTTTATTTTTTCATATTTCGCCTGAATGACAAGATGTATATGTTTCGATGTCTCTTTTCCGAGGATGACAATAGACTAGTACCTGGTCCTACCGATGGTGTCGCTTTTGAATGGTAGGACCAGTCGTGGCCGCCATTTGTGGAGGAATTCTGACAGTGACGTCACTTGAAAATTTTATGTAAATTTATTCAATTGTCAATACGGCTGACGTACCAGAATGCAGATAGAAGGTGACCGACCTTTGACCCAGGAAATTCACCAATCACGCCGGGGTTTTCCATGTTAAAAATAGAAAATCTATCAACATAATAGTTCACACACTTACCACCTGCGCCAGCACCGACCAATCAGAGGCACGAAGGCGGTAGGCACGCCCGGTCCTAACATATGCAAAAGCCCGATGTAAAATAGTTAGGATCGGGTACCAGTCTAGGATGACAAGTCGAAAACTTGTCAATTGACAAGATAGACCCTGTCAATTTAAGCATATAGCTGAGAACGAGTTCCAGCTTGTCAGTACGACAAGAATTTTTTTAGAGTGAGTGGAAAGGGCAAACAAAAGCCAAGTGCATGCGGCTCCACGTAGGCTACACATGTAGGCCGCCGCAGTGGCACTCAGTAAATCGTTCATGTAATGGTATCATAAGCCTGTCTTCCAGTGGGCTAAGTGTATTACTACGCCGATATGGAGTGGCTGCATTGAAATATCGTCTCATATTTTCAGTACCCCCAAACCCTGAAATTATCACGGTCAACCCACAACGAAAACTTTATGGTTTGAAGCATTAGGCTAGGGGTATGTTGTGTCCGAACGGTTCCTTCCAACGAAACTCTCTGGGACCAATCTACGAGCACGGGCATCTCGCAATTTCTAATGGTAAATGCATTGGCCACGCATTACAGGTACGTGACCGGAGGCGCGTCGTGCGCGTAATGTGTGACGCCATTAGAAATTCACCTTCCACCGATAGAGGCCACTAGGAGTGCCCTTTTTAATTCCAATGATTCCTTGCGCGCTGCTATCCGTGNGGGGCAAAGAAAACAGGGCACAGCTGGGTCAATTTTTTTTCTTTCAGAAAATTGTTCAGCAGGAGCTTACCAGAGGATGTTGAGGACACCTCTAAAGCTCGAAGGCAAATAAGGTGGCGCCCTCCTGGCGTCGTGGGGTATATCATGTTCTGAGCCTTCGTTTGAGGTGTCTGCAGGGCGTTTGCAATTCTCTTGCTCGTCGCATGGGGGCTTTTTGTGCGGATAGGTCAGCTTTAATTGCTATCCAATACCCTGGAAAGTATTTTTCTTCGAAAGAGATTGGCTGTTCTAGCGAAAGGAAAAGGGTCAGATCTACTTCAACGAGTTCACGTTAGCAACTGGGACTGGGCCATTTTCCTTGCCTATTATGATGTCTGTCACTAAGTAAAAGAACCGTGATGAACGATTCACTGGAGATCTGGAGTTGCACGATTTATCAGAGTGAAATTGAAATTGCGATTTACGATAATACCAATGTAGTCTCTAATCGACGCACTATTAAATTATAACAATTGACATCATGTGTTTAGTGATTTTAATCTACGACCACTCGATGAATATGAGCGCTTTACAGATAGCTGATGTTACATGACCAGATGCAATGCATATAAATCCCAGCGTATGGTGTTATAAAAAAGGTAACTTTCACATTGAAATTAAAGAAACGGTATGTCAACATGGAATCTGAAGCAGTAAATTTCACTGAAGAAGTAACGTCTGTCATTTCTTTTGGTATTTTAATCAGGTTTCTCGCGAAATGAAGACGCGATCTTTTGATTGAAATGAATATTCTAATTCAAAACATTTTGTGGTGTAATGAGGAAAGTGAGGAATCGCTGTTGGATTTTAATCACCTACCTATACCTCCAGTTTGCTAGTTGCCGATTACTAATGCTGAGTTACTGCACCGAAATCATGCTGTAATCGTTTCCCCAATGACTGTAGATCAGACGTGTCTTGTGAATAGCCAGAGAACAATTCAGAGATTTCGAATCGAGCACGAACACTGACGTTCAATGCAAACACCGTGATAAACAAGAGTGTTTTATTTTTTACATTTTATTTAAGTAAGTGCTATTTCATGTTTGAGTTTTATGGAGTCGTATGATTTGTGCTAAAATGCAGAATTACACAGCACTGAGAAATTTGCGACTGATATCTGAATGAGAACTCTTTTTAAATCTCCTTGGTAGACATTTTCAGAGTCACATGCGTCTGTAGGCTAAACCTCCACCTAACGCACTTATCATTTTAATGGCCATTGAAATTGAGGTTGCCAATGCTTCAAAAGCTCTCTTATGTGATTATTGACCCACGATCAATCTTGGAACATGTGGAATTAGAATAATACAAATATTCACGGCAAAAAATCAATCATGTCTGGTTTAGACAAAAGTCATGTTGAACGAAATCGTTTTTTTTTCAATGCGAGAAGTTCAATTGTGTATCTATGTATGTACATGTAGGCCTACATTACACGTAACTCCATAGGCCGACATGAAGTTGCCTCGAGTCTACTTTATGCTCACCTGTAAGGGGTCAGTCCAGAGTATGCAGACCAAAGCCCCACATATTGGATATGCATAAAATCATTGTAAAGTCTGGCAGCATCTAACTTTGACCCAAAGGAATGCGGAAGTTAGGAAATTGATAGTTGGATTTTCCACGGACCTTTAAGGGCGAGCCATCATTGTGAATTTTTGAAACGTGGCCAGGCGTTGTAAATAAAAAATGTCAAAATACCATAAAAGTACAAGATATATGACGGAAATAAAGGCACCTGCGGGGTCTATAAGTCAAAAGGAATTGAATGGGATGTATCTTGGAACGCACTAATTAGCTAATAAGTTGAAACAAAAGACTAGTAATCGGTACACTTTCGCACGAAATGGTACATTTTGAGGATCAAACGACAAGTGGATCATAAAGTTCGAGTTTTATTCTATTTAGTCCACCCATTTTGACAGCAACATTTTCAACAGGTATAGAGTACTCGGCATGTGAATTCCATGCGTGCAGCCAGCTTTTCCAAAACAGGGCGGCCATATTGGATTTGGATTTTACTTCCTGGTTGTCCTTTTTGTACTGAGCGTGTATGGTGTACATGAAGAGTATGTCAGGACACCCTCGCCACCCCAGGTTCTATGGATTTGTGACATTGTTGCCACACCTTCAATGTGTCATAGTTGGGGAGCCAGATGACATTTATTTACACTATTGAGTACAAAAGGTTTTGGTGCCTAATCCTCTTCGGATTATCATGCTGATGCATGAAAGGGGAGTCTTAAGTTGCACAATCCTGGGGTTTGGTCCCTACAGACCCCTAAAGTTAGGGTACTGGAATTAAAGAAGGGGTCAAAAATATGATATCATCAGATCAGATCAATTTTGGTGTCAAAATGTAGGTCTGTGAGTGTACTTCAAGGAAAAATGCATCCGAAAGCCAGATCAGGTCCTTGTTCCCCTACAAAAGGGGCTAAAAATGGAAAATCACGATTTTGACCCCTTGCCATTTGCTTCACGGGCAATTTCAGTCGATAAAAGTTGATTAGTTCCACTCAGATAAGTAATACCTCCATTTTAATACCCATCTTGACATGGTTTCTTTGGGTGAAGGTCCTTAAGGGTCAAAACGGGTCAAAAAGGGTCGAAATTGCAAGTCTGAGTATACCCGAATAGACCACGGTGTCAAGATGGGTATCAAAATGTAGGTACTACATAGGCGAGTGGAACTAATCAACTTTTATCAACTGAAGTTGCCTCTGAAGCCAATGGCAAGGGGTCAAAGTTGGGATTTTTCATTTTTTAACCCTTTTTGTAGGGGAATAAGGACCTGATCTGGCTTTGGGATGCATATTTTCTTGAAGTACACTCACAGACCTACAATTTGACACCAATATTGATATGATCTGATGATATCATATTTTTGACCCCTTCTTTAATTCCAGTACCCTAACTTTAGGGGTCTGTAGGGACCAAACCCCAGGATTGTGCAACTTAAGACGCCCCTTTCATGCATCAGCATGATAATCCGAAGAGGATTAGGCACCAAAACCTTTTGTACTCAATAGTGTAAATAAATGTCATCTGGCTCCCCAACTATCATTTACATGCTTCCTCTCCAAGAAAATTGTACCTGTTTTTCGTGTTTGATGAATTTCTTTGTTTACGATTATGTAATGTAATTAAGCTGTAATCCTTGGGACTTTCCTCATTTTCCGTGTCTATAAAGCACAGTGATCACACTGGACTATAAAAAAACAGTCAACTGGGGATGTCTTTGTTGCTTTTCTCAGAGGGGCCTGGATTGAAGCAATATGAAAATTCACAATGATGGCTCGCCCTTAATCACCGCGGCTATTGAATACCAGTGGACAGCG
>NMRB01001960.1:111326-136001 GCA_002633025.1 Notospermus geniculatus | reverse complement strand
AATAGCACCAGCGGTTACGAAACGTGCCCTGCTAACGGACGACGACGGACGACGGACGCTGCGCCATTGTAAAGAGCTCACGGGTGAGCTAATGAGCAAACTTCTCGAAGGTTTCCACTCAACTTTTGGTTACTTACTATAAGTACCGGTACCGGTAAGAGATTTGTATGCAAAGTGCATACATACAAACATATACATTTATACATGTGTACATGTAATACATGTAAACTGCACACAGAAAAATGTCCATGTGGTGTACAAAATGTGCATGTGGACCTTCTTGATGTGCAGTCGAATGTTCTTCAGTCCATCCAGTCCAATGGAATGCAGCCTGCTTACCGGTACACAAATCCCAGCTATCGATATAGTTATACTGCCTGCCAGATTTGGAACATGACACTACCGGTATAAAGATACATCAACACACACGTGGTCGTTCTCATACATTTTGTTTGTAGGTCCTTCAGGTCTCTTGATATGTACTCCAGTAAACTTTACCATCAAAATATTACAGCTGATATCACTGAATAGCCTCTTCCCGTAAGTTATTCTCTACTTTTGTTCACTTCAACAAACTCTTCTTAAGTCGAAGATATCACTGTACGATTTCTCTCTCAGATCACTCCCAGCTGTTACTTTTTAGCCATCTAAACAAGAAAATAATAGAAGGTGTTTCAGAACACCACCAGCAAATTAGGCCATGGAGAATGGTGTCATAGGCCATGGAGAATGGTGTCATAGGCCATGGCGAATGGTGCATTAGGCCATGGCGAATCGAATGGTACATTAGGCCATGGCGAATGGTGCATTAGGCCATGGAGAATGGTGCCATAGGGCATGGAGAATGGTATCATAAACTAATGAGTAGAATCAGTGTTAACTTGAAAATTTATCCAAACACCAAAGACTGTCAACTTGTCTTTGAATGATATATGGTAGATTATAATTGTTGCAACTTACCATTTCAAACATTTTAAACTTGTCGGTGAATGATTTTCCATCATTAAGTCTTGTGAATGGATCACTTTGATGAGGGTTTGACACCTGGACTTTTGGCTGCAGAAGGAATGCAAAACAGATTCAGATGAGTTGGAGAATGGAGGTGCTGGCATGCGGCACATAAGCAGGCCAGGAGAGGGAGTTGGGATGTGCCCATCATGTGACTACAGAACCGTCACCTGGCCCACATTCTACCCAAGTTACATGTTAATGACGAGGTCAGTATGGTACTTCGGGAACCACAAAGCCAAGGAACCCAGACAATGAGATGGGATGATTTTCATGACAGATCTTACTTCAAGACAAGTAGAGAGAACCAGAAATAACGACAACACTTACCGGTGCATTGGTGGAAAATCTTTCAGAAAGTTTTCCAACTCTGCAAAAAGATGAGGAAAAAATACTCTTTCAATTGTGATGACTCACTGATGATCCGGTACATGGTATGAATGTCTTTCACAAAAGAGTGTGAAAATGGGTCTTCTAGGTGGCTCAGGGCAGGGCGGTTTATGGTGGCATGGGCTCTGTTGGGTTAATCTGATTACTTGTACTTACCCTAACCCTCCAGTTTTCAGGGGGAGGGGTGCAGGTTTCGCAACAGGGGTTGAGCTGAAATGATCAAAAAAACATGCAGTGACCTTCACCTTCCCTCAGACAATATGACTATCAATTGGGCCATTTGGTTACAAACATGGAAGAATGGACACAAGAAGGCTAACCACCACACTATTACCTTAGGTCATAAATATATCATGTATGATATATTTATGCTTTAAGGTCTATTACTAATAGACCGATTACATCTGACCGAACCTCAGAAGCGATGGGCGCTGATGTTTCCACTGACCCCTCCCATCCACTCACCTCAATTGCATCTGGTTTGCACGTTCCTTCAGCTCCATAATCTGAAGACAGAAAGGAGAAGTTTTGAAAGAAAAGTGCATATTGCCAGTTCGGTTTTTTAAAAAACAATGAAATATGTGACCCTCCACCACAAAACAAGTCATCAGTCGCTCTGGAGTTGGCAAGTCGGGACAAAATTATCTGTCAATTTCAGTATTGTCTCTCTATTGTGAAGTCTGAGTGATTCTATTTCTGTCTTTATCTCCTGGTGTCAGTATACGTAAAGTTGTCTCCGATACTTGCAAATTTTCGACCCCAACTTTCTCAGGCACTTTCTAGTAGAGATCCCACAATTAATCCTTGAAACTTACATCATACTCCTGTCTCTCCATATGTTTTTCAAGGTCGATTTTCTCCACCTCAAGGTTGTATATTGCTGCGTGTAATTCCTTGGCCTTCTCCATCAGTTCATCGTACGAGAGATCATCGATCTCCAAGGGTTTGATCCGCTTCCCAAGGACGGCTTTTCTCTCAGTGAGTAATTCCGCATTCGTCTTGTTGTTCTCTTCTTTCGCTTTCAAGATGTTGCTGACCTAAAAGAAGACAGAGCATTTATGGCGAGTTCTAGCTGAAACGCAACAACTGCCTGGCTGACATGTCAGAGAACAAGCAAAGAATATGAACTAGAAACAGGTTTCTAAGGTGAAAGACATTGCTTCCCACCAGATTCGAACCCACGGACCCTCGCATGAGGCATCAATTGCCAGCACTAAGGGGCAGCAATCAGAGAACAAGCAGATGTATTTCATTTTTCCGTCAGGGCCGACGCTACAGCATTATTGGCCCTGGTAAGTACGGAGGAGGCCATCACAAGTATGGATGAGGCCATCACAAGCTACTCATGTTCCTCACTTCGATGGGGTCTTTTACTTGCCCTAGCAAAGACACAAGGTACAAGGCACCACGGCTTACTGTCCCATGCGACAGACTGAAGAGCCAGGAATGAAATCTCATATAGCTCGGGCGGGATTCGAACCCGGGACCTGCTGCAGATGTCACTGGAATAACCACGTTATATGTTATCATTAACTTGCCATGTTAGTAATTCTAAAACGACACCATAATTTATGACCAAGACTAACCTGATTATGTGATTTCCTTTGGATGACAAAGTTTTTCTTCGGTTCACCATTCACGGCAAAATTCTTCGCGTCTTCTTCACGTTTCTTCTGAGCCATTTCCCGGCGCTGCTTGTCGGCCTCAAGACGCTTTCGAACCTCCTCCTACCAGGATACAAAGTTGAAAGATCTGCCATCAAAAACATGAACCTGGAGAGAGGTCGCGAGTCAACTCAAGTTTTCAACAAAAGTTGTTGAACTGATTGTTTTGAACAACTTTCATTCAAATTTTTCACCCAACCACAGATTTTAAAGAAATTCTGACCAAAGAGTCGTCTGCTCAAGTTTTTTTGAAAACATTGACCAACCTGTTCAATCTGGCGTATTTTTTCTTTGTCCTCCTCTATTTTCTTCAAAAGGGCCTCTCTTTCCTTCTTTCTCTCCTCCTACAAAAGGAGAAGAAACGCACATGTCGAATATCAAAGAAGTTTTTCACATGCTTTGAACATCCCACTTTCTTATGGGCCTTAAGTCACAGTCTTATTGGAACAAATAGAAGTGTTTCTTATTGTTCCCTCACCTTCCTTTTTTCATCCTCCTCTAGTTCCTTCATCATCTTTTCCTTATCGACCTTGACCTCTTCGAACACGCCCGAAGAGAATGGATCAATCACAATCTGTAATCAAAACACTCAGCTGAGCGAATGTCACATAAGCCTCTTGTCTTTCCTCAATTTTCAGCAGAATATTACACCTGTTTCAAGGATATTTTAGCTTTCCTCATGGGGTGAGGGTGGGGACAATGACCTTTCGGGGAGGGGGAGTACACATTTGCAAACTTCTTCCAACTTTCTTTCTTTCCAACTTCTTTCTTTTCTTTCCAAATTTCTTTCTTCCAACTTTCTTTCTTTCCAACTTCTTCCAACTTTCTGCATATCGAAAACACACTTTTTTGTCAGTCGATTTCACTAAATCAATGAAAGCGCCATACCTTATCTGGAGTTTTGCCCTCCTTTACAGGCTTGTCCAAACTTGGATTTGAATTGAACCTGGGGAAGAACACACGAAGAATGGACAAAATCAGTCCATTAGTGTTTCAATTATCACTGCCCAGACGATGGGTGAAACACGGTGGAAATTTAAGGACATGCTCAGGCGAAAGAGAAGTTGCCCTTGATAGAGATGACCTGACTACAGTGGTCAAACTACTGAATACTTTAGACTAAAGATGATTTCTAAATCATCCAATGTGCTACGGCACTCTAGGTGCAAATGAAGCAACTCGGAATAAAGCGCTAAAGACACTCAAAATGTCTTAAAGATACACTAATACAGCCATAGCAAGGGTCAAGAAAAACCTGTCTGCCTTCAGCTGGGAGGAGGACAGGGAAAACTGCCAAGGACATATGTGACCCGTGACAGCAAAATAAGTCGGAATGTGCCGGAAAGAAGACCTAAGATGACACCAGAGAACAATTATAGAAATGGACAAAGTCAATTTCACAATCGGCAGACAATGCTAAAATCAACAAGCCGCTGGTTCACCTTGGGTCTTCTTTTGTGCGCATTCCGACTCATTTTGCTGTCACGGGTCACATATGAGCAAATTCATCATTTTCATACAGAATTTTATCAAAATGGATTTTTGGTAAAGGAGCACGAGATTACGGCCGCAGTTTGGGATGAAGTTCGCAGGTACACACACTCTGTTTCATATATCACACCAATAAGATATTAGTACCCCAGGATAAAGTACCAAAATTATTTGAAACCCCCCAGGATAAAGTACCAAAATTATTTGAAACCCAAATCTCCACATGATTTGAAGTCAATCCAAACAGAGACTTATTACACCCCAACACCCATTAGATTACAATGGTACATGCTAAATGAGAAACAGTCCTAAACATTACCCTTTCCAGACAAACGATTTTGGTACACAATTATTTGGATTTGTTCAGACAGAAGCATCAGTCAGGCTGCGCATTACACTTTCTCTGTTTCGGGGAACAGCATCCTCCCATAGCAGGGCTTTGGTCTCGCTCCTCTCCATACACACACTCCATACACTGTGAGTGGATGAAGAGGAGCGAGGTAAAAACCCCTGCTGTGGGAGGATGGGGAAAAGCCTCCAGAATCTGGCGTTGTGTTATCTCCAGCACAAGAATGAAATAAGCATCAACGCATCCACATTGAAGAGGCCCTCAACCTGTTTTCAGTTAACAACCCCAAAATTTTTGACATGTTAGAAATCCCCCATCCAGTTACTTGGGAATATCCAGCCAAACGCAGAGTTAGAACATGAAACAGAGAACGTACAACACAAGGCCTTGAAACAAAGCCAGGCTAGAGGTGAATTTCACGAACTAACCTTCCCGCTGCATCATCAGTGTTCTGCATCCTAAATCAACATCGGCAACAAAACAAAGGAGTGTTATAAACTGGTGACACCAGGGGGTGCTGTTTCATGCTACAACATGAATAGAGGAAGACACCATGGATCCACTCACAGCGCCATCTATTATCAAACAGATTCTCCATTAAATGGAAAAGTTCATCAGTGAGTGAAATTCGGTATCCATATAATGACATTGGGTCATATGAATAAAGATTAGCAAATGCTTTTACTTCAGATTTGTACAGCATTGCCTACCGTAGTAGTGCATTTGTATTGCAAAATTCAAGTAAAAGCATCTACTAGTCTTTATTCATCTTACCCAATGTGATGATACCCACTTTGACATTGCGGTGACGACCTACCTTTTCAAGACACTCTGGAAGTTACTGTCTTGCCTGGAAAATAGAGGGCATGAAATAATAACAGGTTTCTATAAAGGTGAACGACATAGCTTCCTACCGGAATCGAACCCACGGGTCCTCGCATAAGGCATCAATCGCAAGCACTCAGGGGCAGCACACCTTATAACCACCAGGCCAAATCCCCATCTTCAAAAAGATGGTTCAATGACCCATATTAAACGAGGCGTCCCTCAGCACCCTGCAAGTAATGTAGCCCAAACAATCTCAGAACCCAAACAGTTTTATGTTATACAAGGAGTCATAAAGGAGACACAAAATAGACATACAGAATTTAAAAGTTTGTACTTCTGACCACAGCAGCGAATTCAATTTTTTTGCCACAGATAACTAAAATCAGTAGTGGGGAACGCTTGGCCTACAGCCTAATGAGTTTGACATCAAATGAAATTCTTGAATGACAGCTGTTCATGCTTCAACTTACATTTTTCTCCTTGGTTTCTCAAGAGGTACAGCTGGTTCACTTTCTTTTGCCTCGGCCATCCTGTAATTCAGACAAAAGTCAATTCTAAAGATGCTAATTAACAACAATAAGATCAACTCTATTTAATTTCCCACACTGCAGAAAGAGTTTGTGAGACAAATTCATGCTTACTTTTTCCACCGATCCCGAACGGACCCAGAGCCAGCGTTGACCGATATGTTGATATCAATGGGTCGGCTGAAATGAAAGATAAACACTAGGAGAAATAACCAAAGGTTTACATTTAGTGTTTTAGGATTCCCCTTCAGAAATTTCAAATGAAATTTCTTGTTGACAGTCCTTTAATTTTTCACAGTTTGATTCTGAACAGGTCACGTGACATGAGTGACCATGATGCTTAAATCAACTGTTCTTTCTTTCATTTTTTTGTACTCACCTTCTGCCATTTGATTTTGGTGCATCATTCCCTTCTGAGCCAGCTCCCCTGGAAAAGGACAAGACAGCAGTGAACAAAAGTTAGTTTTTAACACAGTTCGACCCAAAATCATGAAATGTCTCTTTGATCAAACTATATTTCCCATATGGTATATGAATTTCTTCCTTACTTTTTGCTCCACTGATCACGGATTGAGGCCACCCCTCCATTCTGACTCCGCCTGAAATATGAAAAAATTGTTTGGTTCACCCTCACATCTAACACCTAACTGTACCAAAGGACAATTTATTCCTTTTTTTCATAATCTAATCTTACTTACATCATTTTCTTTGTTCTCTCAAGTTCACTTTCCATTTTGATTGATTATGCCTGGAATACTGCAAAGAAAAAGATGCATTTATAATCATACAAAATCCTACAAACAATGAAAGTGCTTCCTAATTGTGAAACGAATGACTTGTGAAGAAAAACAAACAGAAAATTTCTTCCCGTTTTACTCGTCGTTGGCAGATGGTAGTAGGCCACGACTGTTAGAACTGGAATCCATACCGCCGCGTCCTCTATCGGCAGCTTCAAGCAAACGGGGATTTCCGGTCTAAAAATAGTACATTAACGCGGAAACTACCAAAAAATTTCCAACCTGGGAATGAGTTATTAGAACTTCCTGCGGCCTGTATTGTTCGCCTGCCTGGTTAATATCAATCATAAAGAAGTGATCTGTGTAACAACGTTGAGTTATTCGCAAAAAGGTTTGTCTTACTGTTGGAAGATCGGGGAAACTACCCTCAGCAAGGCCGAAATTGGCATTGTCTGAACAAACTTGTCAATCATTCGTCACACGTTTCAGAACTCACTAATTGCTCTTGTCTNTGAACTTTGACCTCTGTGACCTTGAAAAGTAGGTCAAATCAAAAACCCGGGATTTATGTGATGTAGTCTCATCAGAGGAACCCACCATAAAAGTTTCGTGGTTCTAGCTAACAGCGTTCAGGAGATATGGCCAAAAGAAGGTTTTCACAAAGCGCCCCCTACAGGCCAGAGTATAAAAGCAGCAGCGCTAAGTTTCGGTCCAGAGATAGTTTTTACCATAGGGTACCTGTACACCAAATTTCAAGTTTGTAACCCAAGCGGTTTAGAAACGTGCCACCCCTGTTAACGACGACGGACGACAGACGACGGACGACGGACGACACACCATGGGAGAAGCTCACCTCACAGAGGTGAGCTAAAAAGGAAGACGTAAGAAACACTGTATCAAAACAATTTTTATTGAAAAATTCCAAATCAAAGATGATGGCCATGTGTAGCCATGTTGTCTGCTGATGTCTAAAAAGTTACCATTAATCTAAAGAGTAACAAAATGACCACAACTGTATACCTGTGTGTCAACTTGATTGAACATTACGAAGGCTCAGGTTGGTGCTGCCACCATTTGGTACATATTTGAAGTTATTTTGTGAAGCTCCCTCAGATTCGTCAGCTGAGCACCTGGCAATTTAGCCTCTTGTCCTAAGTTTCTTAGATTTTCTTAGTCACAAATGTACACCATCAGTAAGTCTACACATATAGTAAAACAATTCCAAAAATAAATTCTTGTCAAAACAAACAACTCTGCAAAATTCATCTGACATACAACAGGGTGTCCCAAAAGTGCCCTAAAATAGGCCTTAAAATCCAGCGGGGGACCAGGTTTAAAAACTCAATTGAACATCACACAACCTGGTCCCTAGAAAAGAGAAGCAATTTTTGAGGAAATCCTGTAGTAATGAATCTCAACCAGGTCATTACTAGTAGTCAATCACTTTTGGCATGATTTCTGATAATACATACAATATACATCATACAATATACATTGAATAAAGATGACATGTGTCTAAGGACACAAACTAAAATACTCTTATTTACAATCTATTTGGATGAGCACTGCCATAATTCAATCATTTCCATCTGCAGCCAGGTTTCACAAAATCTGGCCTATGGTTATTGAGTATTTGACAGTTGAATAAAAAGTATTGGAAGGGCCAACAAGTGCAGTGCACTGTGCAGTCTTTCATCAGATAAGACAAAGTTTTTGGCAAGAAATGGACGTTATAATAATCATACATGTATATACACATACATGTATATAAAATAAAACTATCTTAATCTCAAGGGTTATATGAAAATTCACCATCTAAATCAGATTTTTTCATATTCCTCTAAACAGACACTATCACAATGGAAAAAGTGTATACGTATAATAAAATAATCGATTTGCCTCCATGTCAATTACATGTAACCCATCACCACAAAATGAGTCATAAGTCGCTCTGAGGTTGGCAGCTGAAACCAAATATTTGTCAATTTCAGAAGACCTTGGCCTGTTGTCTGACTTTTGTGAAACCTGAGTGATTCTGTTTTGTTCCTTTTTATCCTGGGGCCTGTTTCATAAAGTGACTTTAAGCGAATGGTACCTTTAACCAAATGGAAAATGCATTGAAGTTAATGGTAGCATTAGCTTAAAGTCACTTTATGAAATACGCCTCTGGTGGTTATTTTGGTTCACTCTGGTTCATATTCTGAGTAACTTAAGACTCATTTCGTGGTAATGGGTCACATATTGTACCGCATGGAAGACACCATGCTTTGGTAAAGAACAGGGGCAGATCCACGATTTCAGAAAAGAGGGGGCGCACTCTGCTAGAAACATTGAAATCTGCGGTGAATTTCAATGATTTGCTCCAAATTTCAGAATTTCACAGTCGATTTTACCGATTTGTTGGCCGAAAGGGGGCGTGTGCCGGGTGCGCCCCCCCCCCCCTGGATCCGCACCTGAAGAAACTCCCCAAAGATAGATGCTCCTTGAAGAGAACTTCTTTCTGCATCATCGCAGACCCCTGAGATAATCTACAACTACATTTATACATTAAATATCTCTGCTGATTGTTCTTTTCAATTCAACACAAATTCTTGTTTCAATGGAGGCAGAGAAACTGCAGTCTTCGTCGCTGACCGCGGCGTGATGAGCGAGAAGCGGCTTTGTGTTGATCGCCCGGTTCTTATCCGGCGCTGTAATGGTGTTGTATTTGGAAGCCGGTTGTAGGCCGAGTGGTGGTCTTGAAGACTGAACTGTCCGAGGAAGAACGGGTTTCCCTTCACTTTCTTTGAGATGGCACGGATGAGATCACGGGAGTGCTTCAGGCTGTACGCTAAAGATAAAGTTAAAAGTTAAAGTTAAAATTTTGGGTTTATACATGTAGTCTGATATCAACTACAGTAGAGGTTTTCATCCGACTTTACACTTTAACCCCAGTCTATCTTGAAACCTTTCAGTAGAACTCAGATGAGCTGCTCATTCAGCGTTACAATCTGAGCATTTCCGCCTGATACTCACTTATACACCTGGATGGAGAGAGGCCAGACTTGCCCAGTCTCACGCCCAGTGGGATTTGAACCTGGGACCCTCTGACCGCTAGTCGGAGGCCCGAACCACTACACCACCGTGCACTCAATTCTATGGCCTTCGCAAGGTCCACTGGCTGGCACCAGCAGCCTGGCAGGGCGGAGGCAAGGATGGTGTGGGGTACGGTGGAGTGTTTTACTACCTTTCAGTCTTGCCTTGATTTCTTCTGAGAAATAACCGCACTCAATCCACTCATCGAAGTCCAGGATGCAATCGAAGGCGGTGAGACCTGAAATGTCAATTACAGATATCCAACACAGAGCACAAAATAGGACACACAAAATGACAGTCAAAGTAAAGTCGTCTCCAAATTTATGACCCCAGCCGAGGTCTCCCTCAGGCACTTTCTAGTAGAGATCCCAGAAGTAAATCACTTCCGGGATCTCTACTAGAAATCACTTTCACTTCTGGGATCTCTACTAGAAAGTACAGAGCTTTTGTACAGAGCTTCGAGATTTTTGATGGGAAGCGCTTTTAAGAATAAATTATTATTATTAAGTGCCTGAGAAAGACCCTGGCTGGGGTAGAAAATTTGCGAAATTCGATGACGACTTTATTTTTACTATCAGTGTCAATAACAGAGAGCAATTAAAGCGAATCGATAGCGGATTTTGTTTACAGTTGGCTGGTGTTTGTAAACACAAAATTCATCCAATCAAAATGCACGAAAATTTCTTTGTTGACATTCTGGAGAAGTCTGTTTACATTTTTTCCCGAAAATTCGTCCCCTTTCAAATTCTATTTCTAAATCAAATTTTTTCGCTTTCGATTCGCTTTAAAGAAATGCTACATGGTTTTCAAGTAGGAGGAAACCAGTGCTGTAGAGAAAACCACTTTGTTGCAGAATGGGTGTCAACCAAGACTTGAATGAATCCGTGACCACGGTGTACAAACCTTGAACATTCTTACAGCGAACGTTCGCCCCGTAATCAATAAGAATATTGGCTGCGTGTTGATTGTTGCATTGCGTGGCGAAAAAGAGTGGCGTGCATTGGTCGTCGTTGATGTCATCGATGTCTGCTCCATACTCGATCAACAGCTCAAGGATGTCGGTCGACCCCACCATACTAGCGGCATAGTGGAGAGCCCTGGGATGGAAAACGGGATAGTTTCATGCTTACAAGGAAAGCAAATTAGTAAAGTGGCTATTTATATTTGTATTGGATTTTTCTGTCAGGGACGAAGCCATAGCATTATTGGCCCTGGTAAGTACGGAAGAGGCCATCTCAAGCAACTCATGTTCCTCACTTGGATGGGGTTTTTTACTTGCCCTTGCAAAGGCACAACGCACAACGCACCACAGCTTACTGTCCCATGTGATGGACTGAAAAGCCAGGGATGATTAATCCCACATGGCACGGGATTCAATACTTACGTATTTCCTCCAACATATCGGGGTCTTGGGTTTGCGCCGTGATCAAGAAGGAACCTCACATCTTCTGTCCTGTTTTTTCTGAAAATGAACTGGATGTCTTAATCATGTATCCGCATTTCACAAATATTTAGAGAGGGTATATTTCTCCCTCCATACAGTGGCGCATCTCTATTAAAACATTTTCTGGACTGGCATACATGTATGTTGTCCTTGATTGAAGGGTGCCCTCATTATTGAAGCCGGACAGAATAGAGACAGCGATTTTAGGACTGACCATGGTGTCCTTAATAGAGAGGTGTCCTCCTTGCAGAGATGTCCACATAGGGAGGGTTCACTGTTCCCGTATATGAACAAACTCAATTTTTGCATTGGGCAATGATTAAGCTACATGTATTCATCGTTTCGACCNATTGGGCAATGATTAGCTATTCATCGTTTCCCCCCCCCCCCCCGCACCATTTTGGTTTCTAAGAAGATTTTGTGTGCGCGCATTGATCTGTTGGGCAGGCCAGCACATATGGTTGGTTGGGAGATACGGATTTACCCACCAGATGTAACTGCGCATGTGCATTTTGCAAGAAATCTGCACAAAAGTAGGCCTAGTAGGAAACTTACACTTTAATTTGCTCTGTCAGAATCCTCTGTAACAGAATATCTTGTTCACTCTCCTTGAACTTGATATCATTGTCAAGCAGCCTACAAAAACAAAACGTAATACCGTAAACCCTGAATTATTCATGAGCACAAATCGCAATGATTTCTTGGATGTTGAATAAGCGTCGCTTTCCCGCAGACACCAAGAACTGATCAAACATACCATGTCGCACAATCCAAGAAGTCATTGGCGATTGCGAGGTGAACGAGACTCGGTGGCGTACTGACTTTCTCCTCTTCCAGTGCCGACTTGATTTCACTGTCAGCGTCTGAGTGGATTAGAAGCTTGATGACGTCATCACGGCCTTGCATTGCTGCACAATGGATCGGCATCAACGCCTGAAAAACACAAGAAATGGACAAATACTTAAGCCTATTAATTTGTATTTGTATTTGATTTTTCCGTCAGGGCCGAAGTTACAGCATTATTGGCCCTGCTAAGTAGGGAGGAGGCCATCACAAGCTACTCATGTTCCTCACTTGGATGTGATCTTTTACTTGCCCTTGCAAAGACACAAGGTACAAGGCACCACGGCTTACTGTCCCATGTGACGGACTCAGGCTGTCAAGTCAGTTCCCATCAATTTTTAGGAGGAATTTTAGGAACTTTTTTACTAATTTTTAGGAAATTTAGGAATTTTTCCATCAATATTTAGGGAAAATTTTAGGAACTTTCCACTTTATTTTGCAGTGGCGGATGCAGGATTTCTGTCGAGAGGTGGATTCCAAAAGTAGAGGCCCCTGGAAGGCACACGCTTCACCAACGCTGATTCGGCGGGGGGTCTGGGGGAACTCCCACAGGAAAATTTTGAAAATTAGAACCTCTGAGACACCATTTCCCGGTATCTGAGGTTGAGAACGTCTTACAAAACATTTTGTTGAACAGTGTAATCTTCCTGTTCCTAATGGCACCCTCAGCCAGTCAGATGCAATGCCTCTTAACATTTCGAAACAGTGCAAACGTACACAATGCAATACCAGTATCGGTATATAGTAGGCCATCAGTTGTCCCAAGCTGGGAAATAGAGTTTCCTCAAAACATGGATGCAATGACTGTCACCATGATTACATAAGAGACACGGGCGGGTGCTATGCCACAAGCGAAATGCTTGATGTTTAAGCAATAAAATTTTAGGAACTCAAAAAAATAATTAGGAATTTAAGGAAAATTAGGAGCACTTGACAGCCTGCGGACTGAAGAGCCGGGAATGAAATCCCATATGCCCCGGGCTGGATTCGAACCCGGGACCTGCCGCTTGCCGAACGGACGTGATAACCACTAGGCTATCAGGGCTCCTCATCCTCATATTTAAACATATCGTAACATCCTAGGCATGGCAGTCGCTTGACATAAGGTTGCCCCACAGGAATCAGTCCGGTGCCCTCCAAAATGAATTGGCCCATCCAACATTTTTACACCTAGCCAGTGATTCCGAGGGGCACTCACTCCTTGGAATGGAGTTCAAGGTCTCATTTCCAAGACTTGATAACCTACCCTATGATTCCTGGCAGTAATCTTTGCCTTATTCTGCAGCAATAGTTCTATGCAGCCAATCTGTGAAGGTTTGTCCGTCTCTCCGTAACACTTCACATGTAACGGCGTGTTACCCTCGTGGTCTTCAGCATTCACCAGACCACCGGCATCGATCAGGAGCTGAAAGTGACAAAAATGATGTCTAAAATAATTGAAACTGACAACTTCTTGTAAATGGAGGTCGTGTAAGGATTGAGGGAGAAGAATTGCTCATTATAGACCTACATTTTCATGAAAACCCATTCCACAAAAGGAGCTTCTTACGAGATCTGCCTTCCTATTCACCAATTAAAAATTACACTTATACTTACTTTTATTGTCTCGACGTCTTTGGCCCTATGAAGGGGCGTGGCACCTTTATAATCCTGTAAATTTACGTCAACTCTCAAATGAAGTAGATCCTGCACTACGTTCACGGCACCGAAATACGCAGCTGTGTGTAATAAGGTCGAACCGTTTATACACCGACTTCTGAGATTGGAGAATTCCTGAAAACCTTGGACGTGTTCACGGACTAGTTTGGCTAATAAGTCTGTGTCGCCCTCCATAACTTTTGGTACTATTCGAGTGTAATGTTCGTAAAGACCTGGAAAAGAGACACATTTTAGAGATCAGATGCCAACTGTTTGAAAACAGAGTGTAATTGAAAACCATTACGACAATGGGGACGATAGCCGACTTTTTCAATAGGTGTCACTAGTGGTTAAACTATTGAAATGAAACTGACATCCCGGTCCTGATCAATTTCCCACACAAAAGGCTTCCATTGTATTAGGACCGGGTTTCGGTGTGCTGCCCTCTGTTGAGCTACCATCCCCATTTGAGCAGTTTTTAGGTAAAGAGTGCCTCCAAAATGCAACATAAGATTTAATCAACCTACCAGTAAGATGATGCCTGAATTCGTCATTTTTAACCGCCTCCAGTGGTGTCGTCCCACGGACACTCTTGATGCGGACGTCACACCCCCACTCAATAAGGAGCTGAAAGGGACAAAATGACACTGTTAATACAAAGTAACAAGTGATGAATCTTTGAAACTGACCGTGAAATTATTGAATTAGGAAGACTTCAAATACGAATTTTTGATATTTTCTGTCCCCAAGTCCCACATCTGCCCCTGCATGGGCGGACACAGGATTCTCGTAAAGGGACAGAGAAGGCCACAGGTGGACCGATGAAGGCGAGCACCGAAGCGCGAAGCCACGGTGTGGGGGATCCCCCAGAAAACATTGAAATCTTGAAGGCCGTTGGTGTGATTTAATATTCCCAGCATCTGAGGGACAAATTACAAGGCAATTCTGTGCCACTTTGAAAAAGGGCAATTTTTCTAACATTGGTCACCGAAAAATAGGGCATGGCCGGGTGTGCCCTCTGGATCCGCACCTGCCCTGGTACTCACATGTGCGACAGATCTTTGCATTCCTTCGATCGCCGAGAAGAGAGGCGTGTAGCGGAAGTTATTCTTCGCGTCAATGTTGGCACCATTTTCCAACAGATATTGGACGATATGCTGGAAGAATGAAAGAAAGGTTGTGAACAATGTTGGGTCAACTGTTGAGAGGTTCCGTGGGATTTCACCAATGAATACAGGCCTGTGTATTCTGTGCACTTGCATGCATACAGGCCCATACGCGTACATTCTGTTCATCTGCACGCATGCTGCCTGTAGGCCTACATTCTGTGCATTTTGAAGAACATCCCTTGCCGTCATACTCACGTAATACTCACATGAAATGGTCCATGGACCATGTGCTCACTGGGTTGGACATAATAGTCTAATGACAGAGGGAGGTACATATCAGTTATGAGCAATCTGGGTCAAGTCATTCCCAGAAAAGACTTTGATGATTTTTGGGTTATGCCACCTGGCGGCCATATTGGATGTCCGATCGGGCTGGAACTTCACATGCACATAAAGGTCATCTGCAGGGGACCACATAGCACATTGGAGCGCGTTGGGTCAAGTCGTTCCTGAGTTACAGCACTTTGATAATTTTCGGGTTACGCCACCTGGCAGCCATATTGGATGTCCGATTGGGCCGAAACTTCACATGGACATAAAGGTCATCTGCAGGGGGCCACATAGCACATTGGAGCGCTTTGGGTTAAGGCATTCCTGAGTTACAGCACTTTGATGATTTTTGGGTTACGCCACCTGGTGGCCATGTTTGAAGTCAAATCAGGCCGAAATTTGACATGCATGTAAAGGTCATCTAGATGGAGGTAAATATCAAATTTGAGCAATCTGCGTCAAGCCGTTCCTGAGTAATAGCACTTTATTTGATTTTCAGGTTACGCCCCCTGGCGGCCATATTGGAAGTCCAATCGGGCCGAAACTTGGTATTTTTAAAGGTACCCTTCCAATGCATGTTTATGCAAGATATGAAGTTGCTCGGTGAAATAATGACAAACTGTGGCAGGTTCGTCACTTTTGTCGAACTTTGACCTCTGTGACCTTGAAAAGTAGGTCAAATCAAAAACCCGTTATATATGTTATGTACCCTTATTAGCTGCACCTATGATAAAAATTTGGAGATGATCCAGTCATTAGTTCAGGAGTTATTGCACTTTTTGTGTTTTTGGTTTCCGCCACCTGGTGGCCAAACTGAGAGTCGAATGGGACCGACACTTGGTGTCGTGGGTCATCTGACCTAGGGGTATATATGTACCAAGTTTCAGATCAATAGCTCCAGCGGTTACGAAACGTGCCCTGCTAACGGACAATGACGACGGACGACGACGACGACGGACGACGGACACCGCACCATTGTAATAGCTCACCCCAGTGAGCTAATAATATAGGCCTATATTCTGTACATCTGCATGCATGCTACCTGTACATTCTGTGCATTTTGGAGAACGTCCCTTGCCAACATACTCACATAATGTCCCATCCTCGCTGCCCAGTGTAGTGCAGAATTCCCCGAGGGATGTTCCCGGCAATTAATAAATGATGTATTCGTTCTGAAGAATATAACAAGTTTCTGCACGGATTCGAATTCGTTGTCACGCGCAGCACGAATGAACAGACGTTGCCATGTTGACATATTGCCAGGAAAGACTTGGTACAGGAATTCCGTTCCAGATTTCAGTAATTTGTTCCTGGACGCACTCTCGACATAAATCTGAAATATACACAGATTAGTCTGTTAGATACACCTCAACTGGGGTAAAAGGTGTAAATATTGTCTAATACTATGGGGCAGGGTACCCAATATCTAGGGTAACAGCTGCCAATACGGGTCAGGGGTTAAGGGTGAGGGTTAGGATTAGGAGTAGGCTTAGGGGTCAGAGGTAGGAGGTCAGTATTGAGGGTTGTGGGATAGGGGCCAGGGGTTAGGATTCAGAGTGGACAACATTCACCCCTTCAGCTCAAGTGGGGCTGAATGTCATCCACTCTGAATCCTAACCCCTGGCCCCTATCCCACAACCCTTGATACCTGGCCTCCTACCCCTGACCCCTAACAGAAGATACTGGCAGCAGATAAGTCAATAAAAGGTCCTGAAGCGAATCTTGTTCGCTGAAGGATCATGGTACCGGTACTTCTTTCTTACTTACATCATACTGTGGATAATTCTCCGCATTCAACTCCACCACGTCGTACGGAGGCAGACGTAATATTCGGCGGATAGGCTCCTTATTCTTTGCCGTAAAATCATCGATGAATTCCCCGCTGACTTTGTGTCTCAGAATGATTCTCCTCGCGTCACTGATTTGTTCTTTCTGTGCAACGTGGTAGAATCCTGAACCGTTGGTCAAACTCTGAAGAAAATGCAGTCGCAATGTAAAGCTTATTTGACGAGGTACCAGGGAATAGACGATTCTCGAATTAACAGATCTGCGCACTTCTGCCGAAATCTCAACCACAACCTCGATCTGAAACCGGGCGACTTGACGCAGTCCACGATTCAGCAACAGTCAACTCTGACGCAACGTCTTCGAAGTCACTGTCGTGGGGTTGTCTTGTTCAGCTTCAGATCGAGGTTGTGGTTGAGATTTCGGCGGAAGTGCGCAGATCTTTGTCGTTTATGTCAATTTGAGAACGGGCTATAGCACAGAAGACCCCTCCATTTTGTCTACTCTTTGAAAGAGCAAGGGACACCATGGGGAGAGTAGGCCTATACGGCTGTTTTGATATTCAAGACAAACAACATGGCTGAACAGATCCCATTGGTAACCAGTCCAAAGGACCCCGATGGGCTTTCCTGACTTACCAAGTTAACGACCATTGAGAGACAGACATCGTTAATGGTGATGTTCCGAGGAACTTTCAGGATGTCAAACTTCCCCTTGATTTTCTCACGGATGAAATTGTGGGTCTGAAGAAAGAAAATATGCGTGTATTTTTTAAAATATGTGTATCGTTCGCCATTGTCCAAAACCCTGTCAGTTTATCGCAGTGTTTGTTCTAACAAATCGCTTTATTATCTTAGTGAAAATACCCAACACAATTTTACTCACCTCTTTTTGAACTTCCATGATGTGTACCATCCACTGTTGGCAAAACTTGATGTCAAATTTTCTCTCAAGTTCAAGGACACCTAGAAAAGATCAGTTCAGTTGTTTCATTCACAACTTGAAGGACGCAAACCAGACAATCATTTATCCAGTACCGGTACCAATAACTTTCATATTTTGATGACTAGGCCCACTGGGAAAAGTGCCATGTTTTCATTTTTGAAAATTTCTGGGGGGGGGCACCCCCTTTCCGGAAATCCTTGATCCGCCCCTGCGTCTTGGGAGTAAAGAACATGATAATACCCACCATCTTTGTACTCAAGCATGAGTTGATCCAATTCTTCAGAACGTTTCACATCATTCGGGTCCGTGGTTTGAGACGATATTATCCGCTCCTGTTCATGGTTACATTCACGGATCAGACGGTTTAACCAATCCTGTTGAAGAGAAAGAACTTTGTGACTTCAAACTCAACTTTCGTGCCTAATTTACACTTCATTTTCAAGGTTAATCACTGAGATAGATCTAGATTTACAGATATTTAACTCCAGGAATACCACACACTGTCACCAATTCGTGGACCTACTTTTTTACAGAGACGCTCTACCAGAACTTACGTATCTATCAACCGCAGCCCGGCTTTGTCTGTATTTGTACCCAACCATGAAGAAGAAACAAAAATAGGCACAGACGGACATCGGGTCAGCCTCGACGAGGTCTTCTGAATCAAATGGATTGTCGGCGTACATCATCTTCTCGAAGGTGTGTAAGACTAGATTAATGGTCCATCTGAAATTTGCATCAATATGGTGGCATCAGGAAGACGAAGTTAGATTTTCACCGGTCTTTTTTCTAAACTTGACTTCGAGAACCATGACTTTTCCATTGTTTTAACCCGTTAACTGTGTAATTTTTTTAGTTCTAATTTTTCTTTCTTAAAAAAAATTGAATAAAGATGACAAAAAAAGTATTTGACACACAAGGTTCCAGACGTGATATAACATCCTACGCACTGTGAAGCGCCATTACCTTGCAAGTCGTACTATTACACCCAATACGCAAGCATTGGTTTGACCTTACCAAGGGTTTGACCTTACCTGTCGTTAAGCAGGACCTCAGTTGTAAATGTGTTTGGTATGAGGGAGTTAACAAGAGAGCAGAGAACACGGCTATCCACCAACTCATCAATGCTCTAAAAAAATATCAAAAATCAAAAAAATTGTGGAGAAGCAGGGGCGGATCCAGGATTTGGGAAAAGAGGGGGCACCCTGTGTTACTAAACATTGAAATCTGTGGTGAATTTGAAAGATTTGCCCCAAATTCCAGAATTTCAGGGTCGATTTTACAGATTTGTTGGCCCAAAGGGGGGCACATTCCCCCCTGTGCCGCCTTGGATCCGCGCCTGGTATTCCGTGCATAAATCGAGGGCATCCTTGTGATGTGGAGCTAGTTTGTATTTGTACATGCAATAGCCAACATTGTGAGTGAACACGTGTTGAAGGAGTGAAATCAAAACTTCAGAAGACTCGATGCAGATTCACTCATTGAGACAGAAATCAAGATATCAAGGCCTGTGGTAAATAAGCTCACTCCTTGAAAGTGAAAAAACAATCAATACGGCCACAAATGTGATGCAAATTTGTAAACAAACAGTTGTTTCTTACCACAACATTGAATTTCCTTCCTTCCTTTGTCATCTGCAACAAGAAGAGAGCATACGGCGTATCAAATGTCAGCAGACGACAACTTCTCTTGGATGTTTCTCAAAATAGGTTACCGTAATTTGTTTGAAAACTTTTTGAAGAAAAGTTGTATTTTTCAGGTTCAAAAGCAATACCGGTATCCCTTCAAGTTTCAAAATCAGTCCTTAGGCCTACTCCTTACCCTCATCTGAGCATTCACCATCTCGATAATGCAGTCATCGGGAGCTGGTGGGAGGAGAATAACCTTCTTCTTTGATTTGTATGACTTGCAGACGTCTGCCCCCGGGAAGGGGTCGTACGAATCCATAGGGTCTGGTGTCTGAAAAGGTAAATGATCCTGAATCATGTCTGATAACCCAAGATTGAACAATTTTACCACAACTTCATGCCAGCTCACTGGTCTATTTCCGATGCCAGTTATTCCAGGCTAGTCCTATACTCCTGATTATAGTCCTATACTCCTGATTGTCCGGCAAGGTAGTCCTATACTCCTGATTGTAGTCTTATACTCCTGATTATCGGGCAGGGTAAGCCTATACTCCTGACTGTCCGGCAGAGATCTATGTCTAGCATCAGTCTGTTTTACTCACACCATCATCAATATCTTCATAAACCACAGACGACGCCCCGAACCCTGAGAGTAAGGATTTTTTGGCCTTCTTGGTCTTCTTCTTTGGAGGGGGTGGCTCAGGGACCCACTGAAGTGAAAAACGAAAGCTTTCCTGTCAACTTTGAGTGGTGGCCATTTTGTGTGCAATTGGCACTGAGAATTTCTTCCCTACCCCTCTTCCTTGTCTCTGGTAATACCCAGAGATTGAAAGAACCACTAAACAATTTTATTGCTGCGACTGATTGTCTTGTAGCTAACATTCCTAACTATCGTCATGCAGTTTCTACCCTACCTTGAAAGGGACCTGGCAGAGGACCTCGTCATCCCTGTGCTGCAGAAACTCCGCTCTCTCCCAAACAAACCAGATGTCATGGCTGATCAACCTCCATAAAAGGTCAAATATCTATTAAAAGAAATGTAATAGTGTCAGCACTCCTACAATACAAGCTCAGTCGGTAGAGCATTTGACTTTGAAGCGGGAGGTCCCGGGTTCGAAAGCCAGATCGGACCCTTGGCTTTTCCAACTGCTACAGAAAGAACCATACACCTCAGTATAAGCTAGAACAGCTAGTTCAAGAAAATCAGACTCAAATCTTTCATACTGATTGAGTGGGGACTTCATTTCCAATACAATATTTCTATAATGTTTTGTTCTCACCAAAATCTGTGGCCCTGTCTTATGTTACCCGGTACTTACATGGTCAGCACTTCTCATGGCAAACATTCTCGTATCCACGAAGATGTCATCTGGAATGATGTCACTAAAAAAGACGTCATGACTCAACAAGTGATTCGAAAATCCGAGGTCACTCCACATTATGACATACATGTACCATCCTAAAACTGCTCCTTTCCTTTTATTAGTCTAGCGACACTCAGGTGTCGGAAAAAAACAGAGGCAACATCAGTGCCAGTTGCCAGTGATCTTGTGGGTTCAAATCTGTTTAGACGCATTCCCCCGAGTTAGAGAGACCATTTAGATAACTCTCTTTGGTAGCACAAGTGTCATTTGACACCATTTTCCATTTCACTTTGTCCAACTTACCATTTTTTCAGTTCAGCAACAATCCATTCGACTCTTGTTATCTTCTGTTGCTGAGTAAGGCTGGAAAAAACGGACGAGATTGCGATCTAAAGAAATAGGTCTCAGACGCCGGAGGAAAATTGGAGTTTGTCCTGAAGGGAGCAATCCCCCATAACTTCAAGGGAAAAACTGAGAGCATCCCTTCGTCAACTATGCAAAGAGCAACTTAAAGGAGCACGGTATTGGATCTCAAATGCGTTATTTGACTGCCAATGTAGAGGGAGCCACCTAGCGGCAGTAAGACGAACTACAAAACTGTGTTACAAAATGTACACAGTAAATCAGGTCAATTCGCCGACAACGTAAATAGTCCCTGGGTTGGAGAGTGGCGCAGTGGCACCGACTGTCGAGAAAAAGTGGCACAATACCGTGGTCCTTTAATGACACCATGTCTGAAATGAAAACTTCCCTACCCATCAAAACTCTGTAACTTCTTCAGATCTCTTCCAGTCATACTCTCAATGAGCACTTTTATGTTCGTCCCGGTGAGCAGGTCCATCAGAACATTATTCAAAGTGAGGTCCGTATGTTTGAGCCGAAGATTCACCCAGGCGGTGAACCCACGAATTCGTGTCTTCATAGACATTTTGGCACCAGTTTATCTGAAATGTTAAGAGGAAAGCTCTGAGATATTGTCTACACATGCTTAGGCTCCCTTGGTGTGAAAAGAAACCGGAAGTTAACACGCTGAAACAGCATAAAAGTCCTGGCAACGGCATAAAAGTCCTGGCAACGGACATGGAAATCGACTTTGAGAGGACAATACAGTTTAGAGTACCGTAGTATTGATTAGTTCATGCAGTTAGGTCAATTAAGGGCAATTGGCAGATAGATCTTTATACCACTCAGTTCAATGCTTTGGGGTAGATTATGTGCTTCAATGGGGTTGTAGCCATTCTTTTTCTACCATTTGATGGCGCTGCGACCGTATCACTTTTCCACTCTGACGTTGTATGGAATGTCAACGATCACACTACTGTGCAGGGCTCGAAAAGTATCTGTTTTCATCATCATTGGCTACAGGATTTTCCCATTTGGCTATAAAGGATTTTGTCAACTTCGCCATTTGGCTACAAAAATTCCTTGATTTTCACCATTTTAATCGCCATAAGTCCTTTCTATTTCCATTGGCAGTATCTCAATCACAGATATTTGGCTATGAAAATTTGTAGACATTTAGCCAAACGGCTACCTTTGAACAAGTGAACTTTTCGAGCACTGCTGTGACGTTGTGGCTTCATGCTCGCACCTCGTATTGCCACGGAGATGGCATCCTGAAGACAATGAAAAGGCCTGATACGGTCGCAGCGACATCTTTCCATGGAGAAGTGGCGACGACCTCATTGGAAAGCCAAAAAGCTGAGAACTCACACGCTAAAATATTGGAATGAAGCTTTTATATTAGAATGTTTGAATCCACACCACCTCACAGAGGGACAAATGAATGAAAATTGAAAAATTTTAACCAGTGAAATACCACAGGACCCCTGCTTTGGATGCAGTGAACGGCAACTTAGGAATGAAATCAACATACATGTACTCCTTGAACAGAAAATTTTATTTGTGGAACCCATTTGCATATCAATATCCTTTCACCTTCCTGTCAATCATTGTTTTGAATATGGATAAATACCTTATATTTAAAGGATTATCTTCCCGATCATAGACATTTGTCTGTAGCCTGCAGAAATTTTAAAAAATAAGCCATGCTTATCATATAACTAAGCCATGACCAGTACTACAGTTCACATGCATAATCTAAGTTTCACAACTGTTTTTCTTTATGTTTTTTTTAAATGTTTTTTTTCTTTAAATGTCTAGGCCTATCCAAGCATAAAGAACTGCAAGCTGAAAATGAAAAATTGAATAGCACAGTAAATGTTCTTTATTTTTTTCCCGCAATCTTTAACCGTAAAAACTGCTATGGTATTACTCACTATTTTGATGAATTCACAATGTGGACATGATAAATATTTAGTTTTCCTTGTCATCCGGCCGGGAGGAAAAATGCAAATTGAATGTTTAATGAGGGAAACAAAATACTTCATGGCACATGTCTGTTATGCAGTAGGCCTAGGCCTATAGGCTAGGCAAGGCCGCCCTAAGTAGGCCTAATCATTGTGGGTCTTCCAGTTGATCACTGGATGGTATGGGTGGTTCTTGGCTAATCAGGTCAACTGTTGTCGCCGCGTTAATAAGGATGTTAAGTATGAAATACCACTCGGTATCCCACTTTTCTTGTATGGGAATAATGAATTCACTCATGCTCCTTGTGTTTCAGCTGAAATCTGATAGTAGTCTACCTTAATATGAAACACGGTCATCAATTACCATCACCTGCCGGGAGAAAACCGCATGTCGCAGACGCCGTGTGACGCTGTTATTATTGATGTAAAAACAAATTAACTGCTTTCTCATCATCGTAGTCCGTCTTAAATCTTTACTTATGGATGTCCAATTAGTTTTATAGGGTTTGTCTCCAGATTTACCACTGGAAATTTAAAAAAATCCTCCTGAACGTTGTGTCGCCTCTTTGACATCAGTACCGTAACGCATGATGTTCAATGCCATATCCTAGTAACGAAACGTCGGACTATGATCGATTATGACGTCACAGGTGGCAGGTTTTATTGGCGCCATTTTTGAATAGTCGGATGGGCGTTGGCAAGGTAAAAATCGTTATTTTCCCAAATTACTTGCTAAGTATCGTACCGTATGTTAATTGAAAATCAGTACCGTAACTCGATTTTGTTGAAGACTATGTCGTTTTACATGAAAACTTTTGTCTTGATCTGATAGTAATGGAAGTCCGTTCACCCCCAGGCACACGAAGCCTTGTGCACACTGCATGCATTGTGTACATTCGAAGGAAGATTGGCAATGTGCATCAGTACCGTAACATCAGTCCGTAACGCATATGCCTACTCTATCCGTTACGGTACTGATCTTCGTTACGGTACTGATGGGTCCATATGGTTCAGTGGGTGTTTAAAGGGAATGAACCACATATATTTTCGCGGGCCAAGTAGCAGATTGTTTATTTACATTCAATTTGTTTATGTCGTCCTGTTTTAATCTGTCAGACGTGTTTGTTGTGTGGTATGCCCTTTCAAATACCTTTTGTGCTGAAATAATGCCAATATGTGGGTTGACGGGGCCCAAAACCAAAAAAATAACT
>NMRB01001960.1:87695-101072 GCA_002633025.1 Notospermus geniculatus | reverse complement strand
CTTCTGCCCCCCCCCCCCCGGACCAAAAGCTAAATACAGCCCTGCAGGGTGAGCCTCAACGAACTAAGATGACACCAGAAGAGAGAATGGAAGAAAACGATTCTTTCAGATTTCATAATAGACAGACAGTACCGGTTTTGAAACTGACAAACATTTTGGTTTCAACTTGCCAAGCTAAGAGCGACATGCACCTGGTTTTGCTGTGGAAGGTCACAAATGACATCATTGTTGGAAGTGGAAGTATAAAAATTTTACTTTTGCAGCTTTGAATTGTCGTCAGTTTTCTATTCCAGTTTTTGCAGAGTTTGGCCTACTCAGCCAGAATTGAGTCAGTCTGGTACACCTGTTCTTGACTCTGTACATTACACTGCAGTCAGTGAGTCACAGTACTGTTCATTGAAGAAATATGTTCTTTCTCATACCACGGGTAATCCCTCTTTGCATCTGTGTTCTCGTTGATTAGTTGCCAATATTTTCAGTACTTACCTGAATCCTCAACTCGAGTGTTCATTAGAAACAACTCAATGGGCTCATTCAAGTGCTATATTAAGCCTAGCGGACATCGACCTTGCGACTGGAAGCAACAGTCGCAACCGATGTGCGCGGAGTTCTGGTCACTGCGGCAAGTGTCACAATCCAGTCTTCAATCAGGAGCGCGCACATCGAACAGGCAACTGAACTGAATGCTACGTGGAAATTGTCAATGTGTTCCGAGCGGACCACTCGGGATTCTGTCACATGACGAGGTGTGCTCCACAAACAAATGGAATTCATTGCCAGAGCGCGCACATCGAAAGCGACTGAAAACAACTAGAAGCAACGGTCGGCAACGAGTACAACACGAGCAACTGGCTGGAACTAGTGGCAACGGTTGGCAATAGCATTGCCAGGGCACGCACGTAGGCCTGTTTGAGCATCTGATCAGTTGCTGCTGTTTCCAGCCAGTTGCCCACCGTTGACGGAATACGCCATTGCCGATAGTTACTTCCATTCGCAAGGTCGATGTGCGCTAGGCTTTAGTTTTGATATCTTGCACGATGTATGACAATATGGGCCATTTTCCATATTCCTCCTGAAGCACTCAGTTCTACTACCACGACCGCAGGTACATGTAAAGGTATCTCAAATATTAATATCCCTTCATATCTCTGATAACCGACTACACCCCGCGGACTGATCAATCCGATTTCTGACTTAGCAGAATCAATTGAGCTGAGCAGTATTGATCTTGAAGGCTGTAATCACTTATTATTGAACAGAAGCTAATGTTATCTTTACAGGAGAGTCGAGGTGTAGTTACCACTCTGTAGCATAGCATGACGGTGCGGATGAGGTGGTTATCTATGCTGTACTGGGTGTGTCACGAAAATGTCCTCTGAATGACAGTGCTGGTGATCTCCAGTACCAGTGTTCTCCACACCAGTTAAAAAAAGGGTGGCCCGCCCCTCTTAAAAATACCGACGGCAAAATCCGCCCCTCTTAAAAATTCGTCCGCCCTAATATTCATAAGATTGCTCAATTGTGCATCTCAGATGCTCAGAAAACGCATCTCAGAGCACCTAAAATCCAAATTCCGCTGGGGGAGGCCCTCCCCCAATAGAAGGCACCTCGTGCAGTGCCTTCGTTACCATGCCCACTGTCGCCCCTCTTAGACCAAAACCCGTGGAGAACACTGATGTACCGGTACTGGATGAGTCGACGCTTGATCTTGCGTTCGACGCCGACCTCATCGTTCGATTTTGTCCATATTCCAGGGCAGCAGAACTGTCTTTCCCGTTCTTGTTGTTGTAAAAACAGGAAGCAAGGCAGAATGTGTCTAGTCCTGGACACAGGAAGATGTTTTTCCTCTCATGTGATGTCTAGACGGCCATCTTGAGCCACGTTCAGGAATCCTAAGGTTGTTTCCCATCCGTAACTTACATGTACCTCCAAGTTGAAGGTTATGGATTTGATGAATTAGTGTTCTCAGTCTCTGTGTTGTTGTGGTGGATAAGAGGAAGAGGAAATGGTGTTGCCTCTTTGATGGATTTCATCCATTTGTAATAGACGAAACCACTCCAAAAGAGTGCAGCACCTGACGGGGTAGTGTGCATGACGTCCCGCACGTCATTTCATGATGATGTCTGGTCGTGATACGGAAAAAAATTGTTTCACGACGTCATGATCGCTGAAACAACTGGATTTTTTTCGAGTCATGTCATGGCATTCAGAAATGACGTGCGGGACGTCATGACGCTACCCTGTCAGGTGCTGCACTCTTTTGGAGTGACAGAGTCTTGTTTTACTCTCCCGACTCCTTGAGCCATTTACAGCTTTTCCACTGTTGCTTTGTTTCCGTACTTGAGGTAATGGGCTCCCGGGAATATTTTATAAAGTACAAGTACTGAGTGGAGAGTTTTTACAGATAGAAGACAGGGTTCATACGCATCCTTGAAAACCTTGATCAGGCCTTGCCGTTTGACGGGCGCGATTTTGCATGCACCTCGCAAACAATAGAATTTCTATTGTTTGCGGGGTGCACGCAAAATCGCGCCCGTCAAACGGCAAGGCCTGCTTGATTATCATTGAATTTTGCTATTTGCCTCCAAGGGCCTTGAAAAGTGCTTGAATTCTGCACAACTTTTGTCAGAGTCATTGAAAGTCCTTGATTTCTTGTGTTCTTCCTTTATTCTCTCGAGTCTGGCCTGCGTGATTACCAATATGTTGTGATTTTAGGACTTATTTCTTCGCAAAAATCTTCTGTCAGTGTACCAAAAATCCTTGAAAGGTTCGGAAACAGCCCTTGAAAAGTCATTGATTTTTTTGCTTTGCCAGGGGGAAGAACCCTGAGAAGAGGGAATGCTCTTTTTGCTTCTATTCCAATATGGCATTGCCTGATGGTAACACAGCAGAGAAGATCATCTTTCCCAGCAGGGATTTTTACCTCACTTTTCATAATCTCGCACACAAACACTTCTGGGTGACGTGTGGGTGTATATGAAGAGGAGCGAGACCAAAACACTGCTTCTTGTTCATGCAGGCAGTGTTCTAGCCAGAAATTTTCCCAACAGGGTGGGATGACTGCATTTTCGTTTGATTTTAAGGCCCTGGATGAAAACAGGGTGGAGTGAAATTCAAACAGGGTGGTGTGATAGAAAATGCATTGCAAGTTACATTTTCAAACAGGGTGGAATAAAAATTTAAACAGGGTGATAAAATGACCTCTGAATTTTGAACAGGGTGGTACCGCTCTGTTTAAAAGGCCTGGCGAGAACACAGCACACATTGACTGTACATGTAGGACAGTACACCTGACTGACAAAATCTCCCAAGGTTTCTTGCAGGGAATGGCCAATGTTCACCGTATATTTTCACAGATCTCTTCACCACACCTCTTTGACCTCGGGCTATGTTCTTCTCAAACAAAAGCTCCGTTCATCAAACATGTCACCGGAGAATTTGACCTTGAGATTAGAATAACTTGCCGTTTTGGCAGATATTTCTGCGAGTCACAGCACTTCTTGACTCGAGAAGTAGTCACTATCAAAATAACCTGGAAGGTCTGTACTCGACTACTCGCAGAGAACACTAACACCCAAAGGACAGTCCAAACATGACTTGCTTGTGCAGACATGACACAACCAAAGCATTGGAAAAGGGTCATATTGCCCTGCCAAGTCAGCTGTCAATCTCTCTCAATACACATTCAGGCTGAACTTTACAGTCCCCTGGCGGAAGTGATGTTTGGGTCACGATCAGGATTAGTTTCTATTGTTCAGTGGCTGTTTGATCCGTCCGTCACTCAGTTCTTTTTTTAGCACTGGTCGGGATTCTAAAATCATTCCCAAGTTCTGAATGAGATGGGTGTTAGAATGTCCATGTAGTCATTATCTTCCCTATCTGGACATAGACGCTCTGGTAGTCAGTGACACTAGGGCCGTTTAGATGACAAGCCAAAAAACCACATTCAGATTCGATCCGATCAACCCACATTCTGGACCGGATGTGTTCCAAGTTTTTGGGTGGCGTTTACACACACATATTAAATCTGGTCACATTCCTACTTCAAAATTACCCTTGTGGAACTCTCCACAGCGAATGCGGTCAGCGGAGGAAGAAAAACCACATCAATGCACACGCGCGCAGGTCGGATGAGTCTGGATTCAGATCTCATTTGCATATAGATGAGCAATTTTATCTGATCATATGTGGTCCAGTGCAGTCGAATGTGGATTCGGGACCAGCAAAATCAGTGGTGCACTTTAAAAATCCGCATTCGACCACATTGGGTAGCGTGGGCATGCAAGAGTTTTGAACCATGCATTCGGAATTCATCCTATCGCATGTGGATTTTTTCCTGTCGTCTAAATCGCCCTATTATCTCCCCTATCTGGACATAAAAATACGCTCTGCTAGTCAGTGACACTGCTACTGGCTTCCTTCGACATGTTGGTCTGAAGTGCGTTCCACAATGAATGACTCGGTGACCACGATGTGTATGCCGGAGTGATCTCCGTAGGCCTTGCCTGGCCATGGATCCTCTGTGCATTCACCGACTCACATTCTTCTTGTAACAATAATGGCTGATCAATAAATCTTGTGTGACCTGTCGACCATGTATTCATTGACGAAGGGGATTATTAACACTGACTACCTCAGCGAAGTAGGCGATCATTGCGCTAATTTCTGTATGTAGGGCAATGGAACACCATGTTTCCATTGATGTTTCATGGTGTTGCAGCCACAGGTTGCTCATTCAAGGTTTCATGGTACCGTATTAAGCGATCTCTCTGGTCGTGCCAGCCAAGGCGTCTTAAGAGAATCAAATGCCGCCATCTTGAATCTATTACAGTACTCGCATTGGGAATTCATTGCCTACTGAGGGCATATTTGCGCAACTGCTGTGACTTTGCTGCCTTAGAATAGGATTTAGGACATGGTCTAAATCGAGGCTCTATGGATGTAATCCACTAAAATATGAAGTTAGTAATTTTGAAATTGTAAATTTCATGGGCCGTGAAATAATTCTTAGTGTCATTTTTGACTGCCGCGACTGATTCCCTTGCTCATTCCGAGGTCTCGGTTTGTCAAATTACATACAGTTTGCTCTTCTGAGGCCTTGGTTTGTCAAATTACAGCTGGTTTGCTCTTCCGAAGTCTTGGTTTGTCAAAGTACAGCCAGTTTGCTCTTCTGAGGCCTTGGTTTGTCAAATTACAACCGGTTGCTCGTCTGGGGCCTTGGTTTGTCAAATTACAACCGGTTTGCTCTTCCGAGGCCTTGGTTTGTCAAATTACAACGGGTTTGCTCCTCCGAGGCCTTGGTTTGACAACTCGTCGACCGAGAATTAACAGGGTCTAACTGCATTTTTAGCTTGACCCAAATTCCCTGTGCATTTAGTCGCTTATAAGCACAGGAAATGAGGGCCAAGTAAAAAATGCACTTAGACCCTGTTAATTCTCGGTCGACGAACTGTAGTCAGCCAGTTTGGTCTTTCTTGGTCTTGGTTTAAACAAATGTTGGTACATGTATTATTTTGCCATCCATCCATTGCGTGTTTGAAATTGACACCTAGATAGCAGAAATTACAATCTGTTTTACATACATGTACATACAGTGTGTGATGATCTTATTGTTGGCGCCATGAAACAGCTGGATTCTATCCAGTTCGTTACGGAGAAAATCTGCCGTAGCATACGTAACACAACGAACCTTCTCCATTCGTGGATCAATGTTTATTTTCTTATTTTCTGTTCTAATATGGTATCACGTCTCGCGATTGATTTCCCGTCTGGGTTAATCCGATGAGATTCACATAATAGTTTACATCATTAATAGGGCATTGATTTCGTCTCATGGTATTTCGATGAGATCAGTGTCGTCTGCTTTGAATAAAGAAAGGAGACTACGGATGGAGGATTCTATTATCACACAGGGAAATTGAAACTCAGGACAGGAGAATGTCCATGTCCCTGTGATCTTCGGAGTTCCTTGTTATGATTGTAGTCTATAGAGGTTCGTTACTGACGTCACAACGGTCACATGACTGCAAAGTATTGGCCATTGTGGACATCAAGTGGCTGGCGATGACGTCAGAACTATCACGTCATGACATTTTGACGTCACGATCTGTGTGTTGATGCTGCGTTCATGCCGTGATGCCGCTTGACATTTTGACGGCCAATATGGCGGCATCGTGTCGTCATGGAATTGTGGCGTCACGTCTCCTGATCTTTGATGAAGTTTCTGTCGAGTGAATTTTGAGGGGCGGAGTGGTGACGGTGGTTAGTTAATGTATGTAACTAATGCTGAAGCAGTGTTTCCGCCAGAGGGTAGGCTACTATTAGGCACTATGTCAGTATCCTCAAAGAAACAGAAAAGGGCCATTTTCTTTAATTCCATGGGGTTTTTGCAGATTTTGAAGAAATTAGTATCCTCAAAAACATCACCTCACAAACCCGTTTTATTTCATGTTCTTAAAAAACGTTTCTGACAGATAAACCTTGGAAAGATATTAGGCCTTACCTTGCCTCAGACATGTCAGACTCTTTCTATACTATTACTCAGTTCGAGAGATAAATTCCTGTATGGGGAGGGATGTCGGCATATTCCCTCAAAATCATACATACCATGTGGAATGAAATTACTTGTAAGGTTACTTATAGCCAACCCTCTGTCATTGTTACCAGTAATAATGTCATGATCGGTCTTATAATTCAATAGTTAGTCTGGCTGTGGTGCGTTCTATTATATTATTATTATGGTATGTCAATCTGATAATACATACCATGAGGCCTGTTTACATTAGAAATGTCATTGAGAGCATGCATTACATACCGTTTACCATTTTCATATAAAAGCAGATATTCAGCCTGATACTGTCATCCTAGACCATCCAATGGTGAGAATGCTAAAATGGTATCCTACATGTACGTACAATGTCCAGGAAGGCGTATGCCTCACTCTGGTAGTTGAATCGACTGCCGTTTGGATTAAACCTTGTGGTTTGACTAAATCAAGTTCATGTATGCCAGCGTTATATCCAGACCGTTTTAGAGAGGTGCTGCCCTGTGCCCTAAAAGGGGGCGCCACTTTGCCCTTGTTTAACCCCAGGGTGCCATTCCCCTAAAAAAATTTTAAGGTCCCCAGTGGCCCCAGACCCTTTGTCATGGACGCTTTTGGTCATACCACCTTAGAAACTGGCTTAAATTGGCTGCTGTCAGACTGGAGTAAGTGGCAAGCTTCTCGCCCTTTTCACAAAGTTTTCACATCTGAAATCCTAGATAACCCTGTACACATGGCTGGCGAATTATTCGATGGTCCAATGTTTGAGATGGGTGTGACCCTATTTGAACTCTCCAGCTGGGTTTCAAGTCCAAAACACTGAATAGAGCGTAGGCGAAGACAATCTAATAGTCATACTGAGCTTCTAGTGCTGGTCCCAATTGCATCTAATACATGTAATATGGGTCAAGTCTCTTGAACCGCCTTTGCCAAGTCCAATCAACGTCAATTACGGTGGCTGCTAAACCATCATTCTCCTTCATTTTGAATCAGTGATGGCGTTTACTGGCGCTGAAGGGGTGAATGTCGTCAACTCTGAATCGTAACCCCTGGCCCCTATCCCACAACCCTTTGATACCTGGCCTCCTACCCCTAAAGCCTACTCCTAATCCTAATCCTAATCACGCTGAAGGGGTAAATATCGTCCACTCTGAATCCTAACCCCTGGCCCCTATCCCACAACCCTTGATACCTGCCCTCCTACCCCTGACCCCTAAAGCCCAGTCCTAATCCTAACCCTAACCCTGCTGAAGGGGTGAATGTCGTCCAACTCTGAATCCTAACCCCTGGCGGCTGGCCCCTATCCCACAGCCCTTGAATGATACCTGTCCTCCTACCCCTAAAGCCTACTCCTAACCCTAACCCCCGACCCTAGGCAGCTCTTACCCTAGATACTGACTACCGTTGGATTCGGCAACATTTACACCTGTAACGTTGCTGCCTGGATAGACCTCATAGATACCATCACTGAGACAAACACCACTCCCAGAATGGAATACCCCATCTTATCATTAAACCATAGCCGTGCGGCATCCGGTCCAAGACGTGCGATATCAGCTGGTATTCTCTTCTGTTGGTAATATCATGATCCTTGTTATCGCCGTACCTCAGTCATACCTCGGGGCAGAGGCACAGTGACATCAACTGGTATAGAACTCTGACGCAGGAGACATAATTGACGTGTACGTGTATGCGGATATTTCTGCTGGGAAGCGGATAATGGCTGTTGCGAGGGATGCTGTCGTGGTTGTTTTGTCAACGTTTGACTGATAAGATTGTGTCAGCTCACAAAGATGATATTTGTGAGTTCGTACCGGTTGCTAGGTATAAAACGGTTGTAGCTGTTGCAGTTCCCAGAAGAATTGGCTACCGATGCTTTTGAATAGAAAGAAGCTGCTGAAGCTGCATAGAGCCTTAATACTTGTAGTACTGTATGGGGTGGGGTGGGTGGGGGGGAAGCTCTAGAGGGCTCAGAGCAACAGGTAGGCTGTTTCCCCGAAAAGTAGGACTCTTTCAAACCTATCTGAACTCGTCATTGGTGTTGAACAGGAGATACAATTAAAGAACATGAAATAATAACGGGTTTTATGGTGAAAGACATAGGTTTCCTACCGGACGTCATTGGCGTTGTGTGTGGATCATTGGGACTACAACACATCTCAAACTAACAATAACATGCCGTACTCTTGGTCCCCCCGACAAGGAAGTGCCCAATCCTCAGTCTATTTGAACCTAATGACCATGTAACAAATGCCTGATATGGGTATCATTGTCGACCATATCGCCCAAATAAGGAAACTGGACCTGGCTGATTGGTAATGTGAGCTCTTGCTGGTTGAATAGCGATAGTATTGTATTGTGACTGTGCTCTTCTCCATTTTCCTGGTTCGTTAGCTTTACTACCCAGTTGGATCATGTCTTAAAGGGGCAATAGAGACACCATACTGAGTGCCATACCGTAAAGCGAAATATGTTCGTGAGGAAAAATTCTCGCGAAAATCGCGAATTGCTGCGGCACTCGCTAAATTTTTTCTCCGTGAATGCAAATTACCGTCGACACCTGCCATACGCAACGCGAATGTTGTTCCCCGCTAAATCCTATATTGATGAGTCATCAGCACCAGTTGACCAATGCAGCGTGGGGATTCCCATCCTGACGTCATTCCCAGATGCCCGGAACGAGTGTTTACACATAACAAGCATTGTGGTATGCAGTTGATAGTACAGATTGTGCCAGGATATTCAGCTTCCTGGTTCCTGAGAAGTGTGGTGTCGATCTTCTTCATTATTCAGAGTGCGACACTCGCGAATATATTTCCCCGCAGAAAATTTTTATAAGGACCTTTACCGCGAATATTTATCCCCGCGAATGCTGCATTTTTAGGCCATTCGCCAACATTTAGGACGCGAAAATATTTCGCTTTGCGGTATTCTGGTTTATCTTCTTACTATCAGATGGCACTACTTTTCAAGCTCGTTATGGTATGGGCACATTTGGTGCTGAGTTTATTGAATTTACAACAAAAATACAGGAAATCTTGGCAAAATACAGGAAAATCCTTGTCTAAGGAAAAAAAATACGAGGTTAAGCAGCTCTGTGCTGTTTCCCAACACCGTATGGTACAATCACTCCAGATTTTTCTTCGCCTGCCATATTTGTCTTTAGTTTCCGTGAGAAAAAAGACCTTTTCTTTCTCATATCCAAATGTTTGCCTTTTAGAAAATGAATTTTCAGGCCAAGGGGGCCTCCTGAGACACAATCTGCTGTACTTACCAGAGACTAGTTATTGCTACTTTCAATGGCCGTTTTGGTGCCATGTTCAGGGGTTTAGATAATGTTTTTAAGCCAGGAGTACTTTACTCATCTTGTATTTAGTGAGTGCGTACACTACTCTCCTTGCGACTGTAAAGTGGCGTATTTTACGCATGCCCGGCGCTACCTTCTGCAGGATACACCATAACTGTGCAGTGACACCTCACCAAAACTGTACAGTGAGACCTGGAAAGATTGCAAATGGCGGCAATCTCATTGCGTTTTGCATGCTGAGTGTGTGAACTTTAGTTGCGCTTTTTAACAGACAGTTGTCAATTGCCTGCATATTTGACGGATCATATAGTATCATAGTACGTATGGTCTGCATCTGAGGCTTTTTTGGCGTGCATATGTTAAGTTTTGTGCAAGATTTCACTTGCGTTTTTCCGAACAAGATTGCGTATTTACGCAAATACGCACGTTATCTAAACCTCTGCACGTTGGTGTAAATTCTGTTTAGGCCTCCTCGCTATCATTATTGAGAAATTTCTGTTCTTTTCTCTTTCCAGTTTGCCGATGTTGTTTGTATGCTAGCGCCACCATGTCAGTCATCGATGAACAAATCCAGCCAAGCTCCGACAGCTTTTGGGAGGTCGGACAGTACAAACGCACAGTTAAACGTATCCAAGATGGCGACCGGTTGTGTAACGATCTCATGAACCTCATACAGGAGAGGAGTGATATTGAGAAAATGTATGCCAAGAGTCTCAAGCAGTGGGCAAAGAAGTGGACAGAACACATAAAAAATGGTAGGGTGCGAGACTTTAGAGTTGTTAGATTTGACGTGAAATTCGCATTGTGGTTTATGGCCTTTATTGGGGTCAGGTGGGGTTTTCTACAAATTTTTCGTTTCTTAAAGATAATGTATCACGGGTATTTTCGCAGGCCATGAATTTCATTGTTTATTTACATTTTGTTTGTTTGTGTCCAGTCTTTCTTTGTCTTATGAGTAATTTGTTGGTGGCGTGCCCCTCCAGAAATTCTTTTGATATCGAAAGTATACAATTTGGTGAGTTGGCCTGTCCCAAAAGTCCAAAATAACACAATGTAAACATCAATGTTTAGAAACATTGAATGAGTGAAGTTGTGATACATTATCTGTTTTGAATTTTCTTTAGGTCCAGAATATGGTACGACGGAGGGGGCCTGGAATGGCGTGATGCGCGAGGCGGAGAGATTATCAGAAATTCACTTGGAGATCCGAGGTCAATTAATGAACGACGTACACCCGACGATTAAACAATGGCAGAAGGATAACTTTCATAAAAATATGATGGGCGTGATAAAGGAGGCGAAAGATATGGAGGATAACTTTAGAAGGGTAAGTCAGATTCCCTGGTGCATCGGGATTATTCCCTGTGTCCTTGGGCAAGACACTTTACTACAGATGTCAGATTCCAGGGTTCTGCCTAGGGCTGAACGAGTGCCGGTCGGAACGGGGGATGTGGAGCCCTCCGCTAGAAAAATTTGAAATCTAGACTTGCTGAAATGCAATTGCCTGGCAGCTGAGAGTCAAAATAATGAGATCAAAATGACCCCGATCCACCACTCTATTGCAACTTAGGCAGCCCGCCGTTGTTGTCGTTGGTCAGAACTGTGTCAGGAAGCCCTGCCGGGAAGCACATTTGATGAATGGGAACAGAAAGGAAATTCGGAAATGTGCGTGGCGGGTATCTCTCGTGGCACACTCACTTCGTTAGTTCTGATGGTCGGAAAATACTCTTTTTAGGCCGAGTGCCGGTCGGCGTTCCTGCGTCATGGATGGGGCCGTCTGGCACCGATCAGCAGCGGCCAAACTGTGGACGTCTCGTCTTTCTGTGCGTGATGCTGGATGAATTCGTCTCACCTCGGTGTTGCATTACAAAAGATATGATATCTCGTCTTGGTTTATTACCTCGGTTATTTCCTTCCGTAAAGAGTAAAAAACTATCCATTTATGTTTCAGGCACAAAAACCATGGGCAAAGAAACTATCAAAGGTTATCAAAGGTCGTAAGGATTATCACTCGGCGTGTAAGGCAGAAAAATCGGCCAAATTACAACAAACAAATGCCAAAGGTGACCAGTCAATATCTCCAGAGCAGGTGAGTGAATAGATGACGAGGAGTCTGGCTTTCTCAGTGATTAGGTGGATAGATAGGGATAGCATGGTATATTTGGGTGTGAGTTTTGTCCAACCTCTTTTTTTTTTTCCCAAAACCTCAGACGACTGTTGACGATCTCTCAGAACATGAAACGAGACTGAATGTCTGGGTGGATTATATTGAATGTCTGGTAGGATTTCTGCCAGAATTTTTTTTGACGGTAATAATTTCTTCAAAAATCAGCGAAAACCCGATGAAATTAAAGAAAATGGCCCTTTTCTGTTCCTTTGAGGGTACTAGCGTAGTACCCTCTGACGGAAACACTGCCTGGGTGGGGTTTAGTTGAATGTTTGGGTGTTCATGCTGAATGTCTGGGAGGGTTGTACTGAATGTCTGGCTGTGTTATACTGAATGTCTGGGTGGGTTATACTGAATGTTTGGGTGGGATGTACTAAATGTTTGGGTGCAGTATACTGAATGTCTGGGTGGGTTATACTGAATGTCTGGGTGGGATATACTGAATGTTTGGGTGTGTTTATTTTCAGAGCAAAAAGGTGAAAAAGGCGTGTAAGATATGATGTTTGCAGTTTCATTGTTTTACTCAAATAATTCAGTTCCGCTTACTATTCATTTTCCGTCCTCCATAATTTCATATAATTTCACTCGGGAATGCATGAATTGAACTGGTGTGGTCAATTTTCCCTCAGTCCTTGGTTTTTGATCCTATGTTTGCTTCCTCGGGCAAGACACTTTCTGCGATTTCTTCTCCAGTCCGCGGGACGGGTGGCATTAATTGGAATTTTATCTGTATTGGTTGCTGATGTGGTAATTCAATGTAATAAATCTTAACCAAGTGTGAAAAAGTGGTAGGAGGGAACCGGAGCTGCACTGATGGCATCTGGAGTTTTAAGGTCAACCATCTTGGTGTCATGGCCGCCTGGTGGCCATCTTGCATTTTGCATTCTGGTCCATAACTTGAGAACTGCTTGGTCAATTAACTTAATATTTTCGAGGTGATGGGTGAAAGGGTGCACCATAACAATTTGGGTGTGCTCCAACTTCCAAAATGGCCGCCTGGTGGCCATCTTGGATTTTGCATTCTGCTGCACTGAGGAAGGTGACCAGGTGAAGCCAAATTGTTGGCCGTTTATTTCTCGCTCATTGGTGAACGGTTGTCCTATCTGACATGTCTGACCCATTTTCACATGAAAGTCAATCAACCTCACAAAATATCACTGCCCTGCTGCCAGAGGAGTGCTAGATACCATGTCGGTATCTTTGCCTGCCACTACTCACTTTTATTTGCACAGTTTCATTCAACGTTTTACCGTGAAATATTTCCTTTGAATTGCGGATTTCTGCTCGTTGCTTTAGTTGTCTGCGATGGGGTCAGGAATTGACCAATCGCTCTTGAGTTGAGATTTCCTGGTGGGGGGGGGG
>NMRB01001960.1:67272-78527 GCA_002633025.1 Notospermus geniculatus | reverse complement strand
GTGTGTGTGTGTGTGTGTGTGTGTGTGTGTGTGTGTGTCTGTGTGTCTGTGTGCATGCCATCTCATGCCATGCCATGCCATGCCATGCCATCTCATGCCATCTCATGCCATCTCATGCCATATCATGCCATCTCATGCCATATCATGCCATATCATGTCATATCATGTCATATCATGTCACCGCACCACACCGTACCGTACCGCACTGCAGCACATCACATCACATATGATCAAGGTACTGTATCCTGATCTCTGTCAGTGTATCCCGATCTCTATCAATGTACATGTATCTGATCTCTGTCAATGTATCTTGATCTCTATCAGTGTATCATTCTTGTAGAAGAACCTCTACATCGGGAACCATACGACATTTACAATGTCATCTTGTTTGTTTTGTTTTCTTTTCAGTTCTTCTGTTTGGTCTTCGGTGCCAGGGCAACTCATCCACGATAACGCCTGCCAATTGGTCCTGGAGGACAGCTTCTTGAACCAGCATAAACAGCACCTTTCCTGTCAATTTCCAAATTAAGAACAACAACAATCATACCAGTGGTTGCCTCCACTTTGGCTTGGCTGAAGCTTCCTCTGTGGTGGGTTCTCATCTGTGGCTTCAGCTTCCTCAGTGGAGATCTCCTCTGTTGCTTCATTTTCCCCAGTGGTAGCTTTCTCCTTGTCTTCTTCCACAGTGTGGTGGTGTGCTACAATCTTCTCACGTCAGTTTTGTCCTCCTCCATGGCTTCTACTTCCTCAGAGGAGGTCTAGTCTCTGCACTCAACAAGACAACTTCTGGTTGTTACCATTGAGGCTGGTAGGCCTGGTCGTTTCCTCGTCTGTGTAAAAAGAAATGTGTGAACGGATTAATGTTTTTCCAGAAGTCTTGGATGATGCTGACCTTCAGAATGTTTGGTATTTATATTTTGTCAATCATTTGAAGGTTAACCAATGAGCAATCTGAAGTCATACAAGCATAATTAATACCGTACCAGGCAGTCAATGCCATGATATTTTAGACAACTCCTAGTTTTTCTCTCATTTGTTATGTTTTGAAAACGAGTCAAGTGCTGCCACCTTTGCTCGCGCTGTCGAATCATGACTGTGTGAAACTATCATGGGGTGTTAGTTGTAGTTCTGCTCATATCATATAGGTGGAATCCTGTTTCATATAGGGCACAGTTATTGAACTGTTAATACGAAAGGCAGGTAAATTTCCACAACAATACCAAAAATACTCAGAGAATAGCAGGACCGTGGCAAGCCCTACACACCTACAACGCCGATATCAAATGAGATTCTTGAGAGCCCATTAATATCAGGGTTACGGAGGTCGTAGTCGTATGCTAAAAAGTATCGTTTCTTGAATACGACATCGGTTTTGTTCGAAAGCCAACGTGATGACATGCAAAAGGGGGAAAGAGCAGTGTTCGCCTCCCCTCGTACATTGGTTTGTTGAACAAGGGGCAGATGCGATATCCAATCTGCTTCATGAGGAAGGAACTTGGATGTGATCAAGAATGAAGAACCTGATGCAACTTAACTCATTAGCAGTGAGGAGTAAGATTTGTTGTTCGTGACATCGCCGAACATTTTGCTTCCGACAACAGGACGCCCACCATTGCTACGATGAATGAAATATTTAGTAGATACATAGAGTAGACCAGGTTCTGCAGCTGTCCGTTGGCTATTCAAGACCCTCTTCAGTACAAAAATGTGTGTTCCTTGCTTTGTGAGGTTTACGTTTCGTGTGCATGGTATAATTGTTCTATGCTAAACATCTGGCAATGTGGGGAAATAAATCAGCCTCTCAACATGTACGTTTGAAACTAGGAAACGTACACCTGTTGCCATGCCTCAAGTTCGGTCACAACGACGTCACTTCCTTTGTCCGATTGTACGGCCTACTGGCATGTTTCCGTCAATCCGTGGTAAAGGTAGATGCTTTTCTCTCGTCATCTCTCGATGTTTAGAATAACTAATGAAAACATATAGGTAATTTATCCATGATATAAAGAAAGGTTTGCGAAGAACATGTTGTAAGGTGGGTATTCGCCGATTTTTATAGGCACCTTTTGATGATGTGGTGTTATCGCCGTCGATACCTGTACTAAATAATAATAGGCCTAATAATAATACCTGTACTAGCTGAGTTGGCCTCCGCCATGCCTAGGTTTGCTGAAATGTTGGAATTAGGAGATAATAGGTCATGACTAAATAATAGTAAATGCTTTTACTTGGATTTTGCAGTACAAATGCACTACGATTTGTTGTGCAAATCTGAAGTAGAAGCATTTGCTAGCTTTTATTCATATCACCCAATGCCTTGAGAGGGGCCAGAAAGGTTAATGCATTCGCTGATGAACGATTTATAGGCCAACATGTACTAGTGATACTTTAATAGTGCAATTTCACCACTTCGACCAAAATGGATAAACCGTACATCATAGGACAGTGTGGGATTGTAATCTCTTTTCCGTTAGGTTAAGTGGTCAGTAGGCGAATATGGCTATCTTATAGGCCTACTGGTTATAGCAAGCTTATTGATTGAGATGTAAAAAATAAAATCTGCCATCAGCAAACAATAAATTAAATTAGGCCAGCAGACTGAGTGTCAATAGAGAGGCATATGCTCCGCCTATTCCGGCCCGATTTGATTTACACTGACATCGATTATAATGGCTGGATGCATATCATATAATCTTATTTGTGTTGTCAGTGATAATAGCATGCTTCTTATATCGTGCAAACAATCTGAATAAAGCAAATCCGTGATGGTAGAGGCGAGGTGCTAATTTTATCGACCTCAATTAGAGAACAAAATTGCTGTAACTGTGATGACCTGACCGACAGGTTGGTCGTTGGAGGTCAATACACTGTAAATCCAGGTGACGCGTTTAGCGTTTAGTTTTGTGTTTAACAAAACACAACTTAACACATTACGTGAATATAACTGAACATATCATCAGGACAGGCGTTCTATCCGCCTAGAAACATACGTCTTGTTGCCTAAAATGCCGAAATATATCATTTGTTGTACTGTAAATCTAAAGTCTAAACACGAAACTAAACGGGAATATGCAACACTTTTTAAACATCTAAACGCGATTAGTTTTCCATTAGAAATGAACAGATGACCTAAACACTGCATTTAGAAAACAGTAAATCTAAATGTCTTGTAAATGTCTTGTTTAACTTATAAACATCTCGTTCAGTTTCCCCTAAACACGAAACATGAAGGAATCCTGAACATCGTGTTTAGGGCTGGTTCACGGCTCGGGTGGAATTGGTCAAATTTGTCGTTTCGCTATATCTCCCGCCGGCGAATTTTTTTCCCCCAGGATATAAAAGATATAAATCAGATGCATAAAGGTGGAATAAACTTATTCCAGGTCTAACTTCACGCTTTAACGTTCAGGAGGAAATAATATAGACAGTTTTTCCGAATTACCCAAAGAAAAATTCCAGGCCAGGGCGTGTAGCCCCAGTGGCGTAGTGGTTAGCGCGTTGGTCCAGATTATGGATGTTGGTTGGCCCTGGATCGAATCTGCCTGCCGGTATTATTCACTCTTTACTGCGTGCCTTTTTATACTTTTTTCCTTCATCTTCCAACGCTTTTTTTGTCACTTTTTCAGTCTAAATCAGTCGGTTTAATAATTTTTTGCCGTCATGGAAACACATTAATCTATTTCGTTGGAATATGGAGAACTAAACGCGTTTAGATGTTTAAAATCTGTTGCATATTCCCGTTTAGTTTCGTGTTTAGACTTTAAACATTTTAGATTTACAGTGTAGGCCTCCTCTACCTCCTGTTATATCGCGACTAATTTTTATCGCCCTAAATAAAGTGTCGGTGCAGTAACGGATAATTGATCACCATAATAAGCTGTGTCTTTCCTATACTTCAGCTCAGACGAGAATAAAAAATCAAACAAGCTCGGTCCTCACCCAAAATTGTGCCTCGCATTTTTGAAAATACAACTTGACCTCTCTCATCGACGGGAATGCCGTGTGAAGTGTCATTTATCAAGGTTCAACAGGGTGGGGAACCGAACCAACCATTAGTAACCGACCCTTGACAGCAATACACTCCAGCAGTATTCAAATGGACCACGATTTCGTGTGAACTACATTGTATTTCCTTACTATTAGTCCACTTCTGAATTCTGAAGTGGCATACTTTTTAGGTGGACTCTATTCTTTGAGTGGGTGACGTTCTCAACAACCTCATAGTTAGCTTGGTGCTTTGCTTTGTATCGTTGCCGTTGAAAAAGGAATATCTGCGTTTCCGCCATTGTCCTGGCATATCAGCTTGTGGCGTCCTTTGTGGAGGAGAGGACGACCATACAGGTGATAACTTTGCCTACTCACAACTGTCGATTTGCTCTGTTGCTGTAAATGCCTTTTTTGATTACCTATCAGAAATTTGAACGTTACCTATAGTTCATAGCATTGTTGTGCTCTAAACCAAGAAAGCAACGCAACTTCCTGGCATAGATCATCTAATATTGAAGTGCGGCTTATCTTATATCGTTTTGTAAGCCTTTTGTCTACAAACTAAGGATTTACCCTCTTCAGAACGATTTCGACGCCAGCTGCCTGACGACAGAGAGAACACGGCTACAGTTGTAGGAGATCGGCACCATGAAGGAATGCTTCTGCTGTCGAGGTAAAAAATATGCCCAACCGTCCGGCGATGACTACTGCCAAGAGGAGCATGAGTTTGCCCATTACACCACCCTTCACGGAGTTCAAAGGATTAACGATATTAAGGCTTGGGTTGGCAAGTTTTTTTGGACTCTTGCCTTCATTGGAGCCTGGACGGCCTTGTTTGTACAGCTTTATCATTTGGTGGCGTCTTATGCATCATACCAGACTGTCACAAACATACAACTATCTGTGGTAAGTATGGCATCACTTCTTACTGCTTTGTCCATTCTCAGAGTGAAAGCAAGTTATCCTGGCGCAGATCGAGAAGAAACCGAATACAATACATCGAGACCCTCAGCTTAGGCCATTACTTTGTTCATAGAAGTTCATAGGTGGGAAATTCTCAGACAACTTCTGCAACACAAAGTCGTTTTGTTTTTCATCTACCATTATTCACTTCTTAGCCAAAGGATGGTCTGCAATTCCCTGCGGTGACAATCTGCGGGCTGAATAGAGTGAATGAGACAGTATTGGAGGAAGGTAAAGATAGCTTATGATTTTACGAGTTAGTTTGTTCATGATTCGGCAAGATTTATATCTGTTTAGTCAAGGTGGCGGAATATGATCACTAACAGGTGCAGGACCACAGTTTTAGCGAACCGGTGATCATGGGCGTGGCATGGCAATATTAAAGCACTAAAGACCCTTCTCATACGTCATCATTTGAAACCTAAAACCGATGCTGACGTTACTTACAACATCTTTTTTGAACCTTTCAACCGTCTCTCAACAATTCTATCAATCAAAATCAACTTCGCAGAAACCTGGACATAAAAATACAGTTTTAATTTCCAGAATCTGGAAGAAAGACGTGATGACTTTCACCTTAGAAACCCGTTTCTTATTTCATATCTTTTAATTTCCAGAGTTGCACATTCCACCAGAAGACAGCGAGTTGATGAACTACCTCATCGGGAGCTTCGACACATATTCCTGGGGCAAAACCTACACAGAAACACAAGTCGACCAGATACACAAGAGATATACACGATATTCAGGGAGACCGTGGAACTTTACTGATATCTTAGAAACTGCCGCAACGAGGGATGTCAGTTCTTTCGTCAGCGCCTGTACCTATTGGCACAATTTTCGGCTTTATGACACGGACTGTTCACAAGCTTTCATCCAAACTTTCACGAGTTATGGAAGCTGTTTGACCTTCAATCATGTTGTCAGCAAGTTCAAGGTCGGGCCTGCAAAACGCACCGGGGTCGTCAATGGATTATCGTTGCTCTTCAACCTGAAACCAGGAACGAACGGTGAGTTAAATTCTGATCTGATGAGAAATATGCCAAAATATGGCTGTTAAACTAAAGTCAAAATCAGGACAAGTAGTGTGATAGGTAAACAGCTTAACCTTGATGTAAATGAGGAATACATTGTTAGACAGAAGAAACCCAATATCGTCAAATTAAATTGCTGTTTGAAGTTAAATATTTACTTATTCACCGTCATATCAAGTTGAATAGGATTTGAACAGTACTTTTCATCACTTAACAAACGTTTTGACATCAACAGAGATTTTACAGGTTATTGGTGAAGCAGCAATTGCAGACTTGGCCTGAAACTCTACTGAACGTTTTCAAGGCATTACTCAGTAGTGTTCGTCATATTACAATACATCATGTAGTTTAAAATTTTCATAATTTTTTGAAAATGCTCAATAAATCCTTACATGGGATCTTTACTTTTAAGCCTAATAGGCCCTGCATCTGCATTTCAAAATAAAATCCTACACATGAAAATTTGACCAGTATGCTGATGGCCAACGTGTGACAGATCCCTGCTGTCTCCTTCTCTATTCCAACCAACCCTGCCAGGCTTTGTTGAATTATCGATATGCACAAATTACCAATCCAGAAACATCGGCTTCGAAGAGGAAGGCCCGTGGTCTACGCATTTCTGTTCATGGGAAGCAAGAACCACCTCAGGACATCGACAAGCATGGAGAGGTCATCCGTCCAGGATCGTACGTTGCTGTTTCTCTGCGGGTGAAAAAGGTACGAATCAGCAAATGTTTGGTTTTCCTCACATATCTTCTTACCAGTCTACAAGCACAGTACGTAATCCAGTCAAGTACAGGCCGATAGATAGATTTTCTTGGCAGTCATCTTGGTGACAGATTCGCGTGTTCGTCGGTCAGGAGTTAGAAAGTGGAGCTCAACACGTTACCATCTAGGCATATTAGGTTATCGTACTGTTCACACCGGCTCATCCCTGTCTTGGTTTGCAGTACGTTGGAGAGCTCCCTCCTTGGGGAGACTGTACCACAATGGATGATCGAAATGCGATCTACCCGGATTATTCCTTGGAGAGCTGTCATTTGCAGTGTCGTGTTAAGTTCATCAGAGATAGATGTGGGTGTAATCCCTTTACCTTAGCCAATACGCCAGTCGGTAAGCATACAATACGTCCTTGTTTGTCGCATAGGATTAGTAACCTGGTAACCCCGAATGTAAATCAGACAGAGGAACTATATCGGGCCATACAGTTTGAATTTTGTCCAATTTCGACCCCAGATTTCGTTTCAGGTGTGCCTATAAAGTTTGTGGTTCAATGCTCATGCACATTTCAGGGATGAGACCATGTGAACATTTCGACATCACAAACTGCACCTTTGAGGCGGAGATGGACTATGATGTCAAGCGTGCAGAGGGCCGGACGGCAGGTTTGTGCGGTCTGCCAGAATGTAGACCCCCCTGTTTGATGGCCGAGTACCCCCTGTCTCTCAGCACGGCAGACTTTCCAAGCCCATGGCACAGGCAACTACTGCTGAAACAGAAGAAGACGACGAACCTCTCTTGGTACGTATTGGTGATACCATCCATCCATCCACATGGCTGTTGATGGGGTGGTTTGCCCAGTGGTCCACATTCCGACAACTGGTCGCGAAACGAACCTGCTGCCAATGTTTCGATTGACAACAGACTGGAAAGTGGTACATACACACTTCCTTCTCCCCTTCACTGCCAAGCAACAAAAATGTAACAAATGCGTTTGAGGTAAGAAGTACGTAAAACCCATTACATAATGTAGGTATTCGTTGGAAAGTTTGGAGTCGGTGCATGCTTTGCATGAGTACCTATGTGACATGGTCCATTACGATTTGAGGATTTGGTAGATGTACTCTCACTGGCATTGAAAGGTGTTACATACTTTGTCGTTGTTCGTCTTCAGGGAGGATCAAGTCGCCATTGACATCAACTATTCCGACTTGCGCATGGAGGCGTACATCCAACAGCGAGCTACCACCATTGTAGAACTATTAAGTAGGTCAACAAACTCTTCTTTTTCATATCGCGATCAAGCTGGATTTACCATCTAGATGTCCTTTTCCAACAATCTCTAAACTGGGGTGAGAACACCAAACGTTACTTTTCGAGTAACTAGGCCGCTTGTCCACATACTCATACATAAGTTTCTTTTTCCAGGTAACTTCGGTGGTCAGATGGGTCTTTGCGTTGGTGCGAGCATCCTCACCATAGTGGAAATGTTTGAATTCGTAAGCTTCAAGATAAAAAAGTGTTGTCAAATGTGCCGGGGAAAGGGGCACAAGGTGAAACCTAAGAATCGGAAACCCAAAACTGGAGACCAAGCCCAATTAGCTGAGCTGACGTAGGCAAATACACCTCGGACTCAATCAAAAACGAAATGCTCACCAAGTTCTGCGAAACCATTTCACTGAACGGAAACACAAAACTGGAGACCAAACCCAATTAGTGGAGCTGACGTAGGCAAATAATAATCTGACTAACATAAACGAAATGCTCACTCCGCTCGCACTACCATTTCATTGACAGCATACATGTATACTTGTACATCTGATGTACATGAATGTGCATTTGAGTGAGGCTTTGGTCGGTGGTATGACCAGCTTGCCGACAGTTTCAGAAACTTCGAGGACAGCATCGAGTAATTGCTCAAAAACATTTTTCAATTTGTTGCTCTTTTCACCTAATTAAGTGCATGAAATCCACATCTCAGTTTGCCTGCTTCATCAAAAGTTCATAATCATTAGTTTCGCGTAAAATACATTAGAACTGTATTGTACCTGCCAGTGCTTGATATTTTGTACTTAATGTACTCTTGATCCAATAGTTTCATACCTTTCTGTATATTTTCCTATCCCGTGCTAGCATTTACACCTTATACCAAGACATCATTTACATATTACCGCTTTTTAACCAAAATCACAATCCATATTCGAAAAATATACATGCACTAGGGTATACATTGGGAATTTCATATTCGGGTATATTTAATAGAGAATACATGAATTCATTCTTATCACACTTGTTCACTTACTTATTTGCCGTACTTTCACATTTAAGAGGTCGCTCAACAATATTCAGTCTCAAGCCCACTCAGCACTGTACTCCGCCGACAATGCCATGCAGGGAGATGTAATGGCTTGTTGACCACTGGGCCATACAACCTGTCCGCCTATTGTCAACCTCAAATTGTGATCAGTCATGCATTCTATTCATTGTTGTACCTCATTCTCCGAAAGCTCAGCCGTGACGAGAGTCAGTTGGTTTGAATAGATGGTAGGCGTGTCCATTGCAACAGTCGTGCCAATGAACTAACCTCAAAGATGTGAAACATCGCATTAGCGGGAAGCACTCTCTTGGCTGGTATGTCATCAAACTAAGATATGAATTGAAAATGCTACAACGAAGCATTTTTCATGAATATCACACACTGTCATGACTGTTAGTGTAGTTATCTAAACCTTTCATAACAACAATACCTGTCATCGTTGAATGTTCAGTAAATAAGTCTGCTGGTAGTCTCAAACAAAACTAAAGTTAACTAAATACATAGTCACCTTGGCAACAAACAAAGACGTCATTTTTGTGTTGCCAATTTCCGTGAGTCATGAAGCTATGGTAAGGTAGTTTCTCCACTTGTAATCAGTGGGTGTACTGCCGATTGAAGTAATAAGTTCAATCTACATTACAAATAAACACAGTTGTGATGAGTAAGGCTGTTATTTCAGTACACCATCCTCCCCTGATTCTGAGTGGAGAGACTGGCTTTTATATTGGAAAGGCCACAAACTTTCCGACCCATTTACCGTTATTAGGGAGGTTTAGAAATCAAATGATAAACGTAAACCTTTCGACAACGTTATTTTTCACACTACGCATTAACCAGATTTTATATTGCATTTTCGGTACAAAAATATCGTTGTCGTTAACTTTCACGCTTATCGTTTGATTTCTAAACCTCTCTATTCGTAGTCGTTGTGTAACGGTAAACCATTAGAATTTCCAGTCTCAATGTCGATTTGGTTCATTCAGGCAGCTCGTAGCGAGACAAGGAACATGAAAACAGCTTTCCCCCTGGTAGCAACTGGCAACCATCTTTGTCTAACGGAAAACCATTAGAATTTCCTGCCTCATTGTAGGTTTTGTCCATTCAGCCAGGTCGTAACGAGGGGCGAGCCGTGAGCAATGTTCATTTTACATCATGTATATTGTAGCACGGAGGTCCGTGACGGCAGTCGCATATTGATGTGTCGGTACAACACAGTCCGCGTGGATATATCTCCTGGAAAAAACTTTTCATGATGGCATTTCATTTTTGTTAGTGTTCCAAAGTGCCATGGACAAAAACAGATGTATGGATACTTGGTCGATGCCAATGCTTAGCTCGGTATTTTCATAAAAATCTGCGTGACAATGTCGAATGCTTTGTGCCCGAATTGCCGGAAGGGTGATGTATCCGCAGCATGCAACATGTTCAAGGAAGAACGTCATTTTGCCAGCTACACCTCCCTCCATGGAATCGGACGTGTTGCTGCCGTAAGGCCTTGGTACGGGAAGACATTTTGGATCACTGCCTGCGCCATGTCTTGGACAGTATTGTCGGTGCAACTCTATTATTTGATCTCAGAATATAAAACGTATAGCACCACTACAACAGTTCAGTTTTCTGCGGTAAGTAATGTCCCAGGCATGCAATAGACGGGCGTGTGCGAAAGCTTTGGTGGGCGGAGTTACGTTAGGCCTACATGTATTTTTTTCCGATAAAAAGCTTCCTTGGAAGATGATGGTGTGTAAATTGATCGAAAATACGATTAGCTAATCGTTGCATTCTACCGGTCTATAGTCGATTTTCACATTTATTAGTAGTTACTTATAAGTTCCAATTGATTAGCCTCCAGTCATTACTGTCATTACACCTAGCGTCATTTGTGACCACCAATCGGTTGGAATTTGTCAGATCGTCAGCCTGAACACTGCAGTTATGATGAACTGACTTGTGAATGTGAATCCACGGAAAATTCAGGCATATTCATAAAAGCTAGCAAATACTTTACTTCAAGATTTGTAATACATTTACAGTGGACCACGCTGTGCAAATCTTAAAGGTGCTCTAGTTCGAATTGTAAACATTACGGTGTGCCACCTATTGTCAACTTCTGGTATCAATCAGATAAAATCGAATTAAATCTCGCCTTTCACAACTTTTTGATTTTTTTGAGCGTAAAATCATAAATATATTTCAGTTACAAGAATATTTATCAAGATGGATATAAAAATAGATAA
>NMRB01001960.1:23282-47207 GCA_002633025.1 Notospermus geniculatus | reverse complement strand
CCGTCCAGAACCACTCAATTCCCTAATACTGGGGGCTACCTATGCCGACTTTATTGACACTCTTTGAAAACAACCGTCCTAACATATTCATGACAAAAAGTAACTAATTGATGTCAACAAAATGTTTTAGCTACAACCTTTATGCTGCCGTTCTGTGAAGGAATTGTTCATTTTGACCAATTACGATGGAGTTAATTAAGTTATAACATTACAAGTTGTCAAAATTTGAATTCGCAAACAATTTTGCAGACTTGGGATGCGACACATCAGTTTCCCTCATAGTCTGTAACATACGGTACAGGCCTGATGCCTGCAGGGCCTAACGATCCGTTTTTTACGAAAGTACTTTCCATTTAATTGGTATAAACTATTTAATGCCAAAAAAAGGCTCGATTTACAGTTTTTGAAATATTTCATATTCCCGATCAACTATCCAAAAAAGGCGATCGTGTTGCCCTAGAATGCACATACATGTATGGCAATAACATCCAAAAGAAATTTTTCAAATATATGTGCCCAAAAAAGAGAAAACTTGTTTGGGAAATTTGAAAATTTCCATACCGCTGGCAAGTTACTTCTTTGTTATGTAGATTTGCACTATTGGCGCCGTTTGAGTAAACTCTGTTCGGCCACTTGTGACCAAAGCACCAGTGACAGAGCTGAACAATACCCGCAGTGGACACAAAAGATTTAGGGTCGGCACGTACACTGAAGATTGGTTTTCGAAAACAGTGTACCAGGGTGAGCGGATTTAATCTGAATGTGAATGACTGGTCGCACAAAGGCCAGTTCCGTGGATTATTGCCACTAGGGAATGAGCTCAGCAATAGGTAGCCCCCCGCCTTAAACAACATGCTGATCGTAAAGATCGTGTTTTTTTTCTACCCTGTGCACCCCTTTTGACAGCAATACTTTCTATAGATGTAGAGTACTCTGCAGGTGAATTCCATGAATGCTGCCAGATAACAGGGCGGCCATGACACTTTTGGGTTTATTACTTCCTGAAACTCCTTTATTGTCCTGAGTGTGTATGATATACACGAAGTGCAGCCGAATCGGTAGATGTCATCCTGGGTAACCCTAAAGTTTACCCAGGACCAACCTGGGTAACCCTAAAAGTTACCCAGGACGATCCTGGGTAAACTTTAGGGCACTAAAGTTTACCCAGTTTGAAATTCGCGCTCTTTTTCACCTGCGGTCGAGGATCTTGAAAACGGTACTTCAGTCATTATGTCAGTGCACGAAATCCATCAAATCGGCAAAAAAATGTATGAAAAAATGGCAGCTGATAACGTCACTCGTGTTGCTGCGGAGGATTTGCAGATGTATTTGAAATTGTCAGCGGCGCTGTGGAGGCATGGGCACCTGTAGGCTACCGCTGGTAAGTAGGTACAACAAATGTACAATCTCGGTCACAAGTTATTAACCACCGACTGGATATTTGTAAATTACTCCGTGATCCCCCGATATTTTTTCACCAATTTTTGGCACATGGTAGTTAGACCATTTGTCCATCATTAGGCGTAATGATTTTTCTGATTATGTCAGACTGCTGTTCGCTGGACTTGAAAGCAGAGTGCAAAAATCCCAACAAAGTTGCCATTTTTAAGTAAAAAAAATCAAATATTTTGAAACTTTTTGATGATGACATCCATTTATGCAGGCACTGGAAGATTTTACAGGTGAAAATTTTCGGGAATTGCAGAGTTTCCGAAAATCACAATTTGACCGGCAAACTTCGAACAGCGGTAAAACAGAAGTCGGCCTATTGATCAGAAAAATCTCTACGCCTAATGATGGACAAATGGTCTAACTACCATGCATCAAAAATTGGTGAAAAAATATTGGAGGACCACGGATTAATTTACAAACATCCAGTGGTTAATAACTTCTGACCGAGATTGTACAAGGCGTCCGTTATACATGTAATATATAGATAGCCCGCACAAGAGATTAATATTGAAATTGGAGGCGCATGGAATAACAGGAAAACTATCAAGATGGATTGAGTCGTGGTTATGCGAACGTCAGCANCATGATGTGGACCAATCTGGTCCCGCGAGATTTCACTCGAGACTTGGATTTGATGAGTGAACGACGTAATAACGTCAGGCTCGGGTCTGTTTCAGAGTGCAGAGTGGATGTGGACATGATGTGACGTTACAACGTCACGACGTCCCGCGAGACGGAATGCTTGTCTGACATCCGGGGACTTCAGCAGGCTTACTGGAGTTTACGCAAAAACGCAACGCAAAACGCCAAAACGCAAAAACCTCACCACCTGAATTTACACAGCCAGGATAGGATTGAAAATGTCACGAATCGAGGTTGCATGGGGAGTAAACATTATTTATAAAACGTCTCGATTCGCATTTTCGAACTCGAAATGTGATATGATGAACACACTCATCACATCCTAGACAGTTCTGATGACCATTATTTTTTGTATAGAACGCTAGACAAGCCAAGTTTGATCGCAAAAATGTCTATGTCGGTCAGGCCGATAGTCATAGTGTTGTGCAGTGTTGTGCATATGCTCCAGGCCGGATGAACCATTTTCGTTCCAGAAGCCACCAGTAGAGCGTACTACTGTGCACGGCGTTGATTGCATGCAGTCATGTTTACATGATTTGACCATGGTAGGCCTTACCTCTTTAAACGGGCCACCTTCCGGTGCGATGTGATAACAAAGCATAGGCCTATCAGTGTGTAACCCCGCGCTGAGATCAAAATTTGGGCCTACCTGGCTGTCTCCATGCGTGAATGCTATGCCGTGGAGTAGGAAAGTATTTACGCACGCACGTGGAATCATCGTGACGTCACCCCATGACGCTGTGGCGTGCATGTAGGAACTTCTGTATTTACGCACGCACGTGGAATCATCGTGACGTCACCCCATGACGCTGTGGCGTGTACTGATGTAGGCCTCTCCGCTGGGACTACGTTGACACTGTAACCATGGTGACGTCCCTCTGTATGAAGTTCCGACCGCGTACACTCGAGTTTGTCGATATTTCAAAATTGGCAAAATTCTCACCCTTTGCTGACATGCACAATTTTCTCTAGCATTTCGGGACATTTGGTAAAATTGGGGGAAATAACGTGTAGATAGGCTTATTGTAGGCCGAATACATGTAGGCCTACAGGTTGCTACAGCATTGTGCCGCCCAGCTGTTTGTCTTCGCGGCATAACTCACGGTCTACATGGAATTGGTGCGTTGGTTGAACAGGTAAAGACAGCGATGAAAATAATGATTACTCCCTCGGTTTTTGCGTTTGTTTCGTCGTTGCGTTTTTGCGTAAACTCCAGTAAGCAACACTTGAACTTGACATCGCTGGAAATAAGAAGGAAAAGGGCCGATTTAATAGAAACTTTCAAGATCTATAAAGGATGGACAGATGTAGACAAGGATGTCTTTTTTGTACCAGCCAGAGAGAGAACGACAAGGAACAGAGGACATAGCCAGAAATTCTTCAAGCCGTACTCAAGACTTGATATCAGAAAGAACTTTTTCAGCAGTAGAGTAATAGATCTATGGAATAAACTCCCACAGGAAGCTATAAATGCCGACACCCTCAACACATTCAAAAGTCACGTGGATACATTACTTCGCGCAACCAACCCCGGGGTATATACAAGACAATAATTGTCTTCCTAACCCTGAAGATCAGGTAAATCAGAGAGCTAAGGTACATTTTGTTGCTCACAAGGTAGGCCTAAAGTTGGGACAACATGCGCGACCATGACGACAGACACCGTGCGATGAGGAATTTTCGTGTGTTGCTACATTGAAAACATACCAATTTCAACCTCGACCGCGGCATTTTGGTTCCCTCAGTCACCGCTAGGTTGAAAGTGACTTCGGTAGCGAAAAAAACTTTAGTGCCCTAAAGTTTACCCACGATCGTCCTGGGTAACTTTTAGGGTTACCCAGGTTGGTCCTGGGTAAACTTTAGGGTTACCCACGACGACATCTACCATTCGGCCGAAGTGCAGGTCAAAGGCACCCTTGCCACCCCAGGTTCTTTGGGTTTGCCATGTGACATTGCTGCCACTTCCTCAATGTATCATTTACATGCTTCTTCGCTGAGAAAATTGTGCCTGTTTTTCACGTTTGGTGAATTTCTTTGTTTTTGATTATGTAATGTAATTAAGCTGTAATTCTTGGGACTTTGCACATTCTGTTTCTATATGTATGTATGTTTATTTATTATAGTGACAAGTGTTTACAGAACTGAACTTAAATCAAATAAAAGAAAACCAACACAAACACCCACCCCTCCTGGGCTTATTTGTCACTCTAAACATCATTCATTAAACAGACAATATGGCTGTATGGGGTTAAAAAAAAGCATAATGCCTGGTACCCACGGAAGCTAGCGAGCGCTCCCCCCAAAAGCACACACAGCGAGGTCCAAATGAACTTGAAGTAAAAGCACTCGCCAGCCCCCATGCATACCAGCCATTACCCAAAATCTAAACTACACATATGACGGGACATCAAAGCAAACATGATGAGTAAGTATCAATTATCTTTTTGGGAATAATAGACTGTTTCGCAATTGCCATGCTTCACAGATAAACTTAGCAGTTTCACCCTGCCTATTCTTACAGCAAAATACAAACTTATCTTCAGCAGTCAGTGCCTCAAATTCTGGGTGCGATAACAAAGTTAAAGCACAGTGATCACACTGGACCATAAAAACAGTCATTGGGGGTGTCTTTATTGCTTTTCTCAGAGGACTTGGATCGAAGGAATATGAAAATGTACAACAACAGCTTCCCCTTAAACTGTTCACGAAGTGACGTTATTCCGCACCAGTTCAATTCGATTCCAATCCAAGGCCTACCACATTTTCCATGATTTGTCACGAAACGTCACTAGTATGTGGCCAAGTGGTGTCTCGTGTGTTGAAAATGCTGCATTATTTGCGTTTTATTGGAATGAAATGGTCCACGGACCATGTGCTCACATGGGTGAGAATGTACATTACCAGAAGAACGATCAACAAGTTAGTGTCAAGTCAGGCCTTTTTATACGGTGCGGGTTCGAGGAAACCTACCGCCACCCTCCTCAGGCGGGTTCTGTTCAGGATGGATTGATCGCTTTTACACGGTGCGTGTTTGGTAACCCGCCTCGATCTAGTTCGAGGTCTGTTCGTACAAATGCGTGCCACTAGATGTCGTGTGTCAACATAGTTATCGTAAGGAAAAAAAACATCCCGGAAATAATCACTAAAAATCGATAAACTATGCTTCTAACAGCATGAACAGTGCTTGAGAAATCTCGCGGGTGATTTCTTCACAGGTAACTTACAACACGTGCGCCAGTGATGTCACTCACGTGAGGAACGTTAAACTGTTAAAACCATCTAGAGAAATTAGCGAGTGCTCCTGATTTACCCTGCTCAGTTGATTTGCCAACCATATCTGTTAGGTTTGAAACAAACATTAATATAAAATGATTTATGCATTGAACACGAAAAAGAAATCGACACCAAAATAAAGGTGTGAGGGTTCTACCACAGGGACAGACAAAGAACCCTAAAGGATTCTTTGCCTGTCCCTGTGGGAGAACCCTCACTGAGGGGTTCTTTGTAGAACCCTCGAAATTCAATTGTAGATTTCTCAACGACGCTCGATGCAAAAGGGTATTTATTTCATTAGACCTCATGAATAAAGATATTATATGAGCTGGAGAACGGTGTATCGGTTCTATTCTCAGGAATTCACAGATTTCTTGATGTGCATTTTAGCACCCTGGGGTTCTTTAGGGTTCTAGATAGAACCTTTTAGTAGCAGAAGGTTCTGTGACAGGCCAAAGAACCCTCTTGGAACCTTTTTTGCTAAGAGTGTAGGCTCGTTGGTCGAAAACAATATCGCTGATTCAACCATACATAAATGTGAAGCAAATTAGGCAACCAGCACGCGAAGAAAATTCTTTCCTGCATTCTCAACTCATCGACATTTTGCTTCCCAAAGCTGCCGAAGCTTCCCGAACCTGCTAGCGACATGCTTCGGGAAGCAAAACGCGTGTTGCTAAGGCCGCCATTCCAAGAAATGTTCACCATCCCCGAACGGGACCCTGGCGGTTCTAATGTTGAAGTCACTTATCGCACTCTGGCGAATCGGCGGGAGGCATGCGCAACTCCGGTAACAGCGTGAGCTCGCTAAATTTGTGGTAAAATTCGGCAAAAATTCCCGAAAATAAGCCAAACTACAGGACCAATCGGCAAGTAGCCCTTGCGCGATAAAGGACCGTTTTGACGGGCGTTTTTATCGCGGCGATTTTAACGCTGTTGACGATATCGCATCAAAAACGCCAACAGCGGGTGACATCGCCAGCGAGAGAAAAAAAAATGGAACTCGTCGGCGGGAAATTGCTATAACTCTCTCGGCGATGAAATCTCTAGTGAAAACATCAATCGCAGCTAGATTGCGATATCGCTCTTCAGATCGCCAGTGAAAATGACCGAAAAGCCCCGAGCGATGCCTATCGCTGCAGCGGCGAAAAAGCCATGTGTTCACATGGCTATTTTATCGCAAGGGATGAAGAATCGCCCGTGAAAAATCGTGTCGCTACTCGCGGCGATAAACCAGCTACATGTAGTGAAAACGGATAATGCTCCTACGGAGCGACATCCGTTTTGACTTAACGTTAAAAACGTGGCGATTATCGCCGCGATAAAAACTCCTTAAGGGGATTTGACAAATGTATCGGCGGAATATCAGTATGTTGCGAGCAGCGGTTTATGAGAAACGTACGACACCAAGGGCCACTCAGTCTGGCTGATCGGCCCAGCAAAACAAGAGACCATTTGCACGGCAGTGGATATGGTCTAACTAATCATAACCATTTGGTCAGCCATAGTGGGAACGTAAGGGATTTTCTGACAGTCTTTGCTTCCTTGGAGAAACTTATGCCGAATGGGTGAATGTCGTCCTGGGTGACCCAAAATGTCACCCAGGACAAAACTGGGTGACCCTAAACGTCCCCCAGAACAAGTTTGAAAATCGCAGCATTTTAAAACCTGCGTCCGAGGTTGGCGATCGATAGTGGAACGTCTGTCAGGTAGCGATCGCGAAATCATGGAAATAAACGAACGTGCCTTTTTTTCTTAACCTCACGACCTTTCGAGATAAAAATCCCGTACCTGTCATGACGGAAGGGAGGTAAAAAACTGCCCCAATTCCTTCAGGAACGCGAATGTTTAGGGCGGCCTTGATGGAGATGTCAGAATTCGTTTTCAGCTACACGAACAGTGTACCACTTACCTCGGACGCAGGTTTTAAAATGGCGCGATTTTCAAACTGGGTGACGTTTAGGGTCTAAATGTCAGCGGGAGCGAGCAAGACAATTGAATCGGTGAATTCAACAAGGGTCCATCTCCACATTTTTTTCAAAATTCAGGTTGACAGTTTTTGTGATCTTGAGGTGAAAATGCATTCCACTGTGTGCCAGAAGGTCCCAACTTCCACGCATAAATGTGCTTTCTCTTAGGTGGTGAGTGCAAGAAGGGCCCAACTCCAGGAGTTGGGCCAAGTTGCAGCTGGAAAGAAAGGCCAAATTTGGTCATCTGTAGTGTTCATTTGACATTAAGTTTAGCATAAATCATCATTCTGAATGAACAAGACATGTTTTGTCCAAAATATTCATGTTTCTATGTAGGCCTAAGGTTTCAATGGTTAATTCATAAAGGGCCCAATTCCTCTGCCTTCATTTGGTCACACACCCAAAACCGAAGTCAATGATGCTCAGACAATGGCAATATCCAGAGAATTTACCGATTCAATTTGATCGGATGATGGAGGACATAGGGTTTAACTCAATCCCTCACCCCAGCTGCCAGACAGCTTTTGTGGAGGGGACGCTTTCCATTATACATGTTATACTGTGGACGGGTGAGGTGTGTCCTCGATTATCTGTCCTCTGTGGTTGCGCGTTGGACGGGATGGCAGCCTGGAGCTACATCGCCGGTGAATCATGGTACTAATAATTCTACCAGCTTATATTCAGATGGGCTACAGTAGCTGCTAAAGGAAGGAAGAGAAGGAAGAGAAAATCAAGAAATAATGGTAGCAGTTGTAGAAGAATTGGAAAATTGGGAGAATGGAAAGTGAAGTTGAAAGTGAAAGGGAAATGAAAGGGAAATGGTGAAAGGTGAGGGCCGCCCTGAGCCAAAATACAAATACTCTTTTGGTCGGGGTATTGGTTGTTGTAAACACCAAGGCCCCCACACTCACCAAAGAAAAGGACTACTCTTCATTCCAGTTCCGATTGGCGCGAGGTTTATCAACGATAGCTCCGCAACGCCTGGGCCGATTTTGATGAAACATACGTCAGTCGACTTGTCTTTCTTGGCGGTATCTTATAATCCAAGTTTCATCGGACATTATTGCAGTTAAGTCGTTGAAATTGACCAAAATGTCATTTTCGCCGATCGGCTGCCTCCATTGAAATGACGTCATCGCCAGCGCCACACGAGGAACGTCAGATCGGACTATTTGTTCGGGGGAGAGAAGCCTCTCAGACAGTTCGCATCTGACCTCTCAGTCACTCAGTTTATTCCATGCTAACAGAGATTTATTGTCCGTCCGATGAATAAAATTACATTTAGTTAAATATAGCAACGAAAAACATCCATATTTCTATCACAAAAACACACAGGGAAAAAACTCAGCTGAACACGTGAACGCAGGAGTAGCTGCCGACCCCTACGAAAAATTGACGCGACCACGCAAAACACAGCGCTCGTAGCGGCCAAATCGTGGAACTACACTTTGTACACAACCTCGCGTGCAAATGTACAGGGGTAAAAATATCGAGAAATAGTGGGAATATCGCGATGGAACTTGGATTATAAGATACCGCAAAGAAAGACAAGTCGATTGACGTATAATTCGTCAAAATCGGCCCAGGCGTTGCGGAGCTATCGTTCAAAAACCTCGCGCCAATCGGAACTGGAATGAAAAGTAGTATATAAATTTTAAGGCTTGTAAATAATTAGCCGCTTTACATTTCGTTCTCTTCCCGTTTTTAATATGCCTCGACTTTTATGCAGAATAATTGATTGAGTAGGCCCATGTTCAGCATAGAGGCTGAGCAAATTTGAGGGGGGGGGGTGAGTGGGCCTGGAGATGGTCCCCTTGCCACAACCGAGTGTGACGTCACAGCGCGCGACGTTGGCGAGCGTCAGGAGGAAGCCAAGAATATCCCGATTTGGTTGTAGGCCGTGTGCGGAAATAGGCTAATAGTGAAGAAATCCCGTAACTTAGCGTCAACATGGTCAAAGTGAGTAATTACCGGTACAGTAGTTAGTTCGAGTATTATAGAACCAACAGTACCGCCAAATACCACGGCTGACACGTCATACCTTTGCGGGTCAACTGGTCAATGCTGATGACTGACGAACCCAGTCAGTGGTGTAACGATAGTGCTTCCACCTGAGCTAAGCAAAAGGCACCANCTGAAAAACGCAAATCATCGCCGCGATTCTTGACGTCAGTGCACGACGTCACGACGTGTAAAATGTACTGCGCTCTATCTGAATACATTAGAGCCCTCCCTGCAGATTTTTTCATTGTGTGCTGAAAACTAGGCCTTGATTCTCGGAAATACGCATCAGGCAGGCATTTTGGGGACCTTCACGATGCTATGAGACCTCGACCAGCATTCTCCCAACACTTTGAAAATCCAGTAAAATTCAATACTGTGGGGCTTTAATAGTTACAGCAATCGTATCAAATTGACAACGCTGCTCTCAGGCATTCTACTTGCTTAGGTTTCAACCAGCTACACTCGCAATCACGCTCTCTGTTCACTCTAGACAGACAAACATTCGTTTGGCAAGAAAACGTAATTTGTTATCAAAATCACGAAAAACGTTCCTCTAGAAAAGCCGATGCACAGCATCGCGATCGTTACTGTTTGAGGTCACGTGATACGGGAACGACCAATCCGTGATCTGATCATGCTGATGACGTAGAACCAAAATCTGGTTCTTCGTTTACTCATCATCTGACTCTGTATTGCGTCCAGCATAGGCTAAAAATAGCAATACGAGTCAGACGTTCGGACTATATATGAAGCCACTTCTTTCGTCTTGCAATATAAACCTGCAAAATATCTGCCCTTAGTATTCTTTCTCTCGTTTCAGGTAGACCTACAGAACCAAAGAAAAGCCATCCCCGATCTCCTCAAAGGACAAGTCAACCTGCTTCTTCAATCGAGACCACTTTTCATGTCATGATCAATATGTCACATCCTAAATCAATAAACTACTATAATCAGACGTTATTGAGTTTTCCTTTTTTACCCCATACACAGGCACTTAGGCAATCAACAAGCACGAACATACAGTCAGTCCCACCAAAAAAAACCTCATTTTGAACCCAGTCGCAACCCAAATTTCAACAAGACCATGCTCAAGGCATGGAAGTACTAGGGTATCTCAAAAAAATGTACCGGTACCCAAAAGTATTTCAATAGCACAGATAAACCAATTAATATTTCCAGACATTTTCTGGATGATCATATGATCATATAGCCGAAGCATGTACGTTTTCTCTCCAACATGTCCAATGCACAGTTTTTAGTTCAGTCTTTTTTTGATATTTTCACCCCTTACTTTTTGCACCAAAAAGTAAGGGGTTGGATACTTCAGATCTACATTTGGGTTTCAGCTCAGTCTTTTCTAGAGCTTCAGATTGTAAAGTTCCAGCCTGAAGAAGACCCCGGTTGGGGTCGAAAATTCGCAAAGATTCTGGAAATTGACTTTACATACTTTATTTACTTTTTGCACCACATGATCAATGTAACCTCCTCGTCTTCCGATCACAGCCGGCATCCTTCTGCTACACTGTTCATCACATTTAGGAATGTTTCCGCTGGAATGTTCTGGACGGGTAATGAGATCCGAATGAGGACACAGTGGTTTCAACAAGATGGAGCACCACCACACACAGCAAGGGCCACACTACACTCAATAATTCAGTGGTCTCGGCCTCCGCTCAAAGCTGTCACCCTCATCAACCACTGAAACATTTGGTGCCAAAGTCCGTTTCTGAACACTAGACGTCACTACCAGTTGTTGACGAAAGCGCGGGATCAACCAGCCAATGACCGATCACCTTTCAAACAACCTTATGCGGTGTTGTTTCTATGGACGCAATCACGACAATCCAAAGAATGCTGAAGGCGAAGTACTTACACCGCTGTATTGTCCCACATCGGGTCGTATTACTAAGACGAAATACTAATAAGATGAAACCAGTCGACGTATGGATTTTGCATCCCACTCCAAACTTATTTTGGGATGGGCTCAAACCTAGTCTACTGTACAAGCTGGAAGAGCAGTGCTGCCTGATATATATGGCGGTAACGGAATTACATCAGAAAACTGCTTCATAAAGTCGCCGATTTTGAAAAAATCTTACCCAAACCCTCAAGAATTTATTATTGCCCTGTTAGATATTACATGTAAGATATCAATCAATGTGAAATCCTCATACACGTTAGAGAAATTGACATTTTCTTGAGGTAATGGAATTAACGTCTTCTGAAACAAACGCTAAAAAATGGTGTCCAGCCATTGCGTATGATGTTACACCTGTCCATTATTCCTCAATCAGGTCCTGTAGATTCCAAATAAACTAAGATGTAGTTGTATGCACTGGTGGGCGTGCACTGAGGCTTGGAAAATAGGTATAAAAACTAGGTCAGTGAGGAACATTCAGTGCAAAAATGATGATTTTTAATTTTCTTTACTTCATGTCACTATTTAACTAGAAATGCTTTGCATTATAATTTCTAGTGTAGTTTCCTGCATATCTAGGAATTTTTGCGTGGCAGAACCACAGTGTGGAAGATGTAACTATTCTCATTTTCCAGTTTCTGCTGAAGAATATATTGCCCAGAATGCCTACCAACGCAGTTTCCTGATCAACGTCTGATCTCTCTTTATGAATACATTGAGTGGCCTCCCTATTCATCAGATTTGACGCCGTCAGACTTCCTTCTCTGGGGCTACTTGAAGGGCCGAATTTATGCAAATCCCAAGCCAAGAGACCTAGAACAACTCAAGGCGAACATCCGAAGATAAATCAAGAACACCACCGGAAACATTCCCAAATGTGGTGAACAATGTAGCAGTAAGGATGCAGGCCGCTGTAATCGGAAGACGAAGAGGTTACACTGATCATTTGGTGTAACNTAGAATTCACCGCTGTATCGCTGCGCAAGATGGCGCCCATAATACAGTCGAGATACATGTATGTACGGAGGCCCGTCGGAAATTGCCGAAGTACATACGAAGATGACGTCGATTGCAAAAGGCACCACTCGTAGTGATTGTCATGCTCAGTTCTCCAGCTGGTGCAAACATGGAGGTAAAAATTAATGGCGCTGTATATGAAGTACTCCGAACACTGCCACCTGTTGCTCATTTGCAGAACTGACGGACGCAACAAGAGTCAGATGAAGCCTATCGCGCGGGGGGGGGGGGGTCTATTTTGATTGGTCCGTCCATCTCCAGGTCGTGTTTTGCATATTCACTTAATAGTTACAGCAATCGTATCAAATTGACAACGCTGCTCCCAGGCATTGCTTAGGTTTCAACCAGCTACACTCGCAATCACGCTCTCTGTTCACTCTAGACAGACAAACATTCGTTTGGCAAGAAAACCGTAATTTGTTATCAAAATCACGAAAAATGTTCCTCTCGAAAAGCCGATGCACAGCATCGCGATCGTTACTGTTTGAGGTCACGTGATACGGGAACGACCAATCCGTGATCTGATCATGCTGATGACGTAGAACCAAAATCTGGTTCTTCGTTTACTCATCATCTGACTCTGTATAGATGACTTGCAGTACGCCGTTTTTGTTTACAAAATGACGTCATTTTGACGTCATCATCAGCGCCAGTCTGCGCACGCATATCAAATGACGCAACGTCATTGGTGGAGCCGGGCGCCAGTATGCGTACGCATCATGTTTACCAAGCCCGATGACGTCAGACTGCAAGTCATCTATTGCGTCCAGCATAGGCTAAAAATAGCAATACGAGTCAGACGTTCGGACTATATATGAAGCCACTTCTTCCGTCTTGCAATATAAACCTGCCAAATATCTGCCCTTAGTATTCTTTCTCTCGTTTCAGGTAGACCTACAGAACCGAAGAAAAGCCATCCCCGATCTCCTCAAAGGACAATGCATTCTGCTTCTTCAATCAAGACCACTTTTCATGTCATGATCAATATGTCACATCCTAAATCAATAAACTACTATAATCAGACGTTATTGAGTTTTCCTTTTTTACCCCATACACAGGCACTTTAGGCAATCAACAAGCACGAACATACAGTCAGTCCCACCAAAAAAACTGATTTTGAACCCTGTCGCAACCCAAATTTCAACACGACCATGCTCAAGGCATGGAAGCACTAGGGTATCTCAAAAAAATGTACCGGTACCCAAAAGTATTTCAATAGCACAGATAAACCAATTAATATTTCCAGACATTCTCTGCATGATCATATGATCATATAGCCGAAGCATGTACGTTTTCTCTCCAACATGTCCAATGCACAGTTTTTAGTTCAGTCTTTTTTTGATATTTTCACCCAAAAAGTAAGGGGTTGGATACTTCAGATCTACATTTGGGTTTCAGCTCAAGTCTTTTCTAGAGCTTCAGACTGTAAAGTTCCAGCCTGAAGAAGACCCCGGTTGGGGTCGAAAATTCGCAAAGATTCTGGAAATTGACTTTATATACTTTATTTACTTTTTGCACCACATGATCAATGTAACCTCCTCGTCTTCCGATCACAGCCTCCATCCTTCTGCTACACTGTTCATCACATTTAGTCCAGTAAATTTAAGCGAAAATTTGGGCGAACCGGGAACAAATTGCAACAGAAGGTTTTTTTGCTTTAAATGTTTTATTAGGTCACCTTGGACATCATATCCAAAATCCTCCAAAATCGGACGGCGGGAACCCACTTAATTTGCATATTCAATTTTGTGAACTGACTTCAACGTTGGACGCCGATGGACGCAACAGCTGAGCTTTGTACAGGATAGTGGGACCCAATGTACAGCTAACTTTGTAACGGTTGGATTTACACCCCATAAATGTATTACCAGTAGATAGAAACATGGTACCTCCGAATCAAATAAGCCTATTCTTTGGACGTTTTAAAGCGGCTACCTAATTCAAATTGACACTTTATGCATTTTGGCCCATTTTTGTGTTAATTTATATAAAAAGCATCATCTCTTAGTACATAACGACTAAAAACAATTGAGAATTGACTGGTTTATCTGTGCTGTTGAAATACTTTTGGGTACATTTTTTTGAAACACCCTGTATAGGCCTATACGTTACCGTATATATACTTCCATGCTATAGGCCTATCTGTCTTCGTTCGTCATGAATCGATCGTCAAACTCTCCCAGGTGAACCATTTACGCTGCCAGGATCGTATTGAAGTTTTGTTTATGATGAAATAATAACAATAAAATCATTGCAGCTGACGACGTCTTCAACTACAACTGATGTGAACAGCAGACGAGAGTGCATCCAACATGGCGCCCGAAAAACCCATCCTGGAGTTCCTCAGCTTTGTTGTCTATTTTTTCTTCACCACAATAGCACTATCAATTAGGACCTCCTGGCGCTTCTTCACGGGAACTGGCAAAGTTTTGGAGCGAATAGAAAATGGCGAATTGTACGACACGTCGGCACAGGTTTACGACATCGCATTCAGAGGAAAACAACCGTACGAGCTTGCAATGTCACGAGATTTCTTTGGTTTTAAGGCGGTATTTGACCACCCTCGCTGTGTGTTAGCAGACAACGTCACACTTTATGCTGTTGATGAGAAAACAGCAACATTTGTTGTTACTCCGCCAGGTTTGGATGTTTACAACTCGGAGCAGGGATCATTCTTCTACCTTGCGCAGTACAGACACGCCATTCGCTTCATCACCATGCCGATCTGGGCGCTACATCGACTTGCAGCTGAGGTCGGTGACCCGAAGTTCAAGGTCATCCTACTTTCAAATACCGGACGATGCGGTTCAACTATCCTTTCGCAGATTTTTGAGAAATGTCCGCGTGTTATATCTATCAGTGAACCAGATTCTATCACATCGTGTGACTTCTTACGAGTGACGTTGAAAGAGGACGATTACAAAGCTGTGGTTCGGAGTGCGTTTCGATTACTTTGTAAACCTTTCCAACAACGTCAAGTCACGTGTTTGCTAATCAAAACAAGATGTTATAGCATTGTACATGTGCCTGCATTGTCCGCCATGTTTCCTGACGTCATTCAGTTGTTCATGTACCGGGACAAATTAGAGACCCTGCGCTCCACTGCTCGTGTATTTTCCATACTTTTGTCACTTCCCTTTGGGAGATTTCGTCGTGTATTCGCCGATAAACGCGTTATGTTTGGTGACGTCGACTGCACATGTACGGAAGAGGAGGTAAAAACGTTTGACGTCATGAACATCGCCTGCTTTCGCCTATCCTGGGAGATCTACTGCTATCTTAAATTCTACAACACAGGAATTGATATTGCAGCAGTTAGGTACGATGATATAACAAGGAACCCAGAAGTGGCTTGTCTATCCATTTTCCAACATTGTAAACTACCGGAGGAGTTTGTGCCACGAGCGATCAAAGCATTGGAGAAGGATTCTCAACGTGATTTGAGCATCGGCCGCGAGGGACGCGCCGGTCGTAAGAGGGAGATGGTGACTCCAGAACTGTTAGCAAGCTTTGATAAATACTGCAGCAGGATAGGGATCCCATTGATGAGTGACCCTACACCTTTTCCGAATACCATAACAAACCAGACGAACTAATCAGCATCGAGGTATGACGTCACGAGAGTAGAATACTAGCTACCTTTTGATCCACTACCAGATGGCTGGAAGTCCAGGCCAAAGCAGAATCACAAACGTTTCGAAAAATGGCGGACGCTGTTCAGTTTCTGAATGAGCCAAAAAGCAACATGATCATGTACGGCGTGGAAAGGCAATGCCTATGGGACCAACCCTGGTTCATCACGTAGAATAGGGATTATGGCCAAGTTTGATTGCTGGTCCTGCCCCCCCCCCCCCACGATATGTGATTTCCCCCCAACAATACATTTAAGGATTTCAAGCGGCACCATTCATTTGGATTCGAGAGAGACCAAGACCCTTAATTCTGTGACAAACAATACAAAGGGACATCAGGAAGATGGAGGCATTAATAGAGCACCTGTATCGAAGTTCAGGGTAAGGTCAATGTGCAGCCGTTTACGAATGCAGAGTGTTCCTCGTCTGTGTAAAGCTAGGAATCCGCTGCTGATTTTGCGACTTGCTTTGCAACCTGCTACCTGCGATTGAATACGATCGCAAGGAACTGATACCGGCCGCCGACCGATTGCCGACTGAAATTGCCCCCATCTTCGCCATTGGTGAAAATCACGTCTAGCGAGTCCACTACGGCGATCGAGTGCCTAGTTACAACGCAACCCAGTTGCAAAGCAAGTCGCAGCGCAAAATCAACTTGAAAATCAATGGTGGATTCCTAGCTTAAAGCGAACCCGAGATTCAATATAAAACTACATGTATAGATTTTTATACCTATGACCTCATTTTTCGATATGAAAAAAATCACTGGACTTCACACTCTTAAAAAATTCTTGTCGTCAAGCGGGTGATCCACTGTTGCAGTTTTGGCTTGAGACGGGGTTGCGTTCCCTTGCGATTACCTTATAAGGACTTCCGATTGCCATATAAGGTAATCGCAAGGGAACGCAATCCCGTCTCAAGCCAAAATCGCAATAGTGGATCACCCGCTTAAAAGCGGGGAATCCACCATTGATTTTCAAGCTGATTTTGTGTTGCGACTCGCTTTGCAACTGGGTTGCGTTGCAACTGGGCACTCGATCGCGGATCGAGAATCAGCAGTGGACTAGCTACGTGATTTCCACCACTGGCGAAGATGTGGTCAATTTCAGGTCGCCGACCGGTATCAGTTGCTTGCGCTCGTATTCAACTTGTTAGATAAAATCGCAGGTAGCGAGGTGCAGCGCAGTCATGCCTCAGCAGAAAACCCAATAGAATTGTGCAATTTCAACACGTGAATTCGATTCCCGCGGACAAAAGCATGAATTTAGCCTATTCCTACAACATGGCTGAAGACGGGACCAGCAGGGCTGGAGTAGAGCCCGAATAGAGAAGCAAATGTTTACCAACTCAGTTCATAGGCGATGGTTATAAAACCAAAAGAAGCTTAGAGAGCAATAACATAGCATAATTTAATATGAATTGTGATCGAAACATTGTTGATTGTTGATAAGGGAATTATTAGCCAGCCCCACATGGATATATCTGGGCCCCTCAACTCTCGCAGGATATTTTGAACAGTCAAGGTAAAACTGCTCACCATCACAACGCAACGCAATGGTGGATCAGTATAGCCACCTCGCGGTCCTGTCTACTTTTCCGACGCAAGCGAAAGCAAGTTCGATCGCCAGTTGCAACGCAGCGCATTGGAAATCAGATCGCAAAGCAGAATCAGGTTGCAAAGCGAGTTGCAACGCAACGCAACGCAGAAAATCAGCAGTGGATTCCTAGCTTTAGACTGACTGAAGCATCTCGTCAATATTCACGGACAAGTTGCGGTGACAAGGATTTTTAGGAGTGTAGCTGTATGTTCTTCCATGCGCTCCTCACCGGGCCCCAGACTGCCCTGTTCGAAAAGCGGCTCAAGCACACCTTTTTAATACTGCCTATTAATTTTTATGTGTCTTTCTCTTTTTAAGTATGTACACCTGATTGTATTTAATGCTCTCCCTTATGTCTTATCTGTACTCTCTTGTCTTACTCTGTCACTATGTTTTATTGTACAGTGCTTTGAAAAAGATTGACTTTATTAAGCACTTTAATATAATATATTATTATTATTATTATTATTATGTTAGTGTATTGATCGATTCATGCTGTTTGTCAGTGCTTCTTGCGCTGTCATACCAGCCGTCGTGTATTAAGACTGGTATTTTCAACATTACACACCCGGGCCCGTATGCATAAAGGTGGAATAAGCTTATTCCAGGTATAGCTTCACGTTATAACCTTAGGTTATACCTGGAATAAGCTTATTCCACCATTATGCATACGGGCTCCGTTGTCTTTTCAAATCGTACGTACGTGTTGCTTTTTTACTTCCCGCCCTTTTAGACGAATTCCTTTAGACCGAAAGACGAAAAAAAATGGGATTCGTGTAAAACGGTTGCGTCTTTTGAATATGCATCGTCGTCAACTCCCACTCATTGTCACGACAGGTAGCGCTCCTACCTCACACTGACCTGTCACCGCGCGCTCAAGGCAACATGGGAAACTTTAGGACTACTTGTTGCATTTTCAAGATGGCGGGCGATTCCTCGCTTCGAGTTAATAAATTGCAGAATCTCCTAAAATAGGCCTACCAAGGATGTCTCCCTGTGTGGGTATCACATTATCCGTCATGATTATGACATACATAGGCCTAGATATGCTGTACATGTCATGTTAGCCACTGACAGCTGCGTTGGTGCGTCGTCACACACAACCATGACAACAGTACCATGTACACGCTGACTGTGAAAGTGGCTGCCGGGGGTCATCCAATATCATCCTTTTCTTCTCGGTAATGTCATGTCTATGGCAATTTCTCATCAGAAATGAAAAATCGGTCAATTATTTGCAAAGTCTGCACGAAATAAGCCTCATATCGCTATTTTCCTAGGATCTACTTTCGTGGCGGAGTAGATCACGTGATCACCCAGTTCAAGTTGTGATGCGGCTCGCGTATTTAGAAACTAACAAATTTTTGTGTGATGCGCCGCGCGCGGACACAGGTCTGTGCAAAGCAGTCTCAACAGCAGTCTTGCGCAGCCTGTGTGGACACAATGACTCCCACTAGATTATTTTGAAAGTATCGTAATTGTACACAGCGTTTCGAATGTTGAGCAAAACCTACTGGACGGATTAAAAAAATTATAGACCGTATTTTACGAAGCGCGATTACGTCAACACGCGTGTAAATTCATAGATATTCAGGTTAAGGGCCTAGAAAACCATTGTTTTGCTACCCTGTACACTGCTTGATCGGCAGCGTTTACCCGCAGGATAATCATCCGTGGTTGACTTTCCTTTGTCTAGCTGGAGGAGGACATAAGAAAGATCTGAACAACCTACAGGCCTTCAACTCTTTTCTTCGATCCTCCTGCATGCAAACGCAGGAATGTTAACCGCGTGTGCTTATCCTGTGGGTAAACGCTGCCGATCAAGCAGCGTACAAGGTAGCAACACAATGGTTTTCTANTTCAAAAAATGCATTTGAAAGTGTGATAAATTCACAGTAGAGGCCTCCTGCGCATGTCCAGATTGACTACTTCCGGTCTTCAATAATATTCCATGCTGTGGAGGTAGGCGTCGACTGAGCCGATTTAGCCACGTCACCGTACTATTTTTAGGAGGGCTTTCTCCATGTTGTGGCCGTTCTCCGAAAGGTGACGCCTCTACAGCAAATTCCCTTCCTAACAGTCGTGGCAAATAGAACTGGTTTGGGTGCAGAGTCAGTCACTATATATGGGGAGAATTGCGATAGGTGGCGCTCTGAGGAGTTTCTAGTATCATGTTCATACTTCGTAGGCCCCCTATCACACAGCACTTTCACAACGACTTCATTGCTGGCCTTGGCCAGCTCTTGTTAGTGAGGCCCGTGTGCCAGTGTGACATTACGATAGACTGACGGAATAAGCGGCGACTAGACAATGGGCGACTCACAGAAAAACAGCGAGTGTGTATTTGGGTCTCGTTTGCATTTAGACCAGTGTAACGAAGATGAATGTACCCTGTCATAGAATGTTCCTGGTTGTTCCTGGTACATTGTAAGAGAAGTATAAACAGTGTCTTTACAACAGTCACGCAAATGAATGTACCCTCCCATAGACTGTATACCATTTCAATAGGTGACAAGGCCTGAGTGATCGCGGTATGACCAAGTGATCATGACACTGAACTCAAGTACAAGTGGACGAAATGATCCACCGACTGCCAGCTCGCCTCGGTGGGCGCGTCTACAATTTTTCAAAAGGGACCTTTGTCTGCTTCCTTGATGATAATGTTATGATTATCAGAAAGCTCCCTGAGGGCTTGGCGTTCATCTGAGGGGAGGTTATTATGAAACGGTTTCCCTGCTTCAAGGTCCTTAAAAAAATCCGCCTCAAGTTATCTCAAAATATCAAATTTGTGATATCAATATCACCATGACCCCAACATCTCAGATCAAAAGTAATCAGTACATTCGATTCCTAGGGTATGAAAACCTAAGAGTTGAACTTGTTTCTATTGCTCAAGGTGTAAAAGGAGCAGAGTTATGCCATCAGATAAATGCCTGACGGACAAAATATCAAGTGTGATATGTTGATTACATCGTGATGGCGGCATCAGAGGTTGAAAATGATTAGCTCATTGGATTGCCCGTGTTGACAAACCTAGGGGTAGGACGTGTTTCGAAAGCTGTAGCTCTTCAAGGAGATGAATGAGATATGAAGGCTCCAAAAGGAGGTAGTGTACGATAGCCGTCCGAATGTATACGAGTACCTCCGAAGATCACGTCGATTGTGACATCAGTTGTGTCTGAACGGCCCAAATCTCGGTATATGAAAGCGGTATGACAAGACTTTAATTTTGCTACTGAGAACGGGCACATGTTATCTGAAAGTCACCCCCGTGTACCGTTTCGGGGAAAACGGTCTGAGGTCGCTATCTTTATCACAGCTTATGAGATTTTAGAAATATAAAATCTGATATCACCATATCGATATCACGATGACCCCCCAACATCTGAGATCAAAAGTGATCAACTCATATGAACCCCAGGGACTATAAACATGGGTGTAGGACTTGATCCCATACAAGCTCAATCACAGGATGAGATATTTCAAAATATCATATGTGACATATCGATATCAGCACGACCAGGCTTGTAGTACTTGACTCGATGACTCGATGGCGCGATGACTCGAAGGCGCGAAGAAGGCCAATTAAATTTCCTGCATAATTGGTGAATGCCTTATTTTAATTCGAGTTCCCCATTTCAGAACACTGGGTTACTATGCAACATATAGGAAGGTGAGGAACATGCAATAGGATCATTGCTCAAAAGGGCTGAAAATTAACGCTATACCTCCTCCGGGTTGGAATAGGGAGACAAGACCAATCCCTACAACTTTTCAAAAGGGACCCATAGTAAATTCTCAAGGACTTAGGAGCTGTAGGCCTAGTTCGAGGCTATCCTTCATTTCACGATTTACGCTGAATCATCCTCACTACACCTCTTGGTAGCTGGTTTAGTTATGTCATAGTTCGATTCTTATACTCTTATTATTATCAGTATGGTGTAGTGCGTGGGTTGTGGGTTCAATTTTGGAGCGAATGGTTGTGTGACTGTATAATTTATGGTTATGATTCTGAAAGTTTTGACTTGGACTACCACTGTTGACCGCAAATGAGCGACGGATCGAAGCCAGGACACTGAACTACGCCACAAGGCTCACAGCTCCAAGGTCCTTCAGAACCTTCAGGTCCTTTAGACACAATTGTCTCGTTTGTGGTCCGGAATATCCGGGGGGAGGGGGTCATATGCTGTCTGTGCTGATACAAAAGTAATATCATTCCAGGTTTCTTTGATGCAGGTGATGTTCTGCACGATGACCTACTATGCTTGTCTTTATTTGCGGGAATGACTGCCCATACTGAATAGATGCAGAAAGGCATAGGTCCAACTAATCGATCTTGGGAGTTCTCGATTTCTTCATTTCTTGATTTCTCTGTTTACCTATACCCCGTTATTGAATGTGATGTGTGAAACTGATGAGCCCTTGCGAAGCGATCTAGAAACATGCCAAAGGAATGCTACGTACATTTCAAAAACTACCCAGAATAACCTCCTGGCCTGTGTAATGGACTTCATACAGAATAAAATAGTGAACGAAGTGAAAAGCCAGGAAAGTGGTCCTTATTTTGGATTAGTTGCAGATGAAGTTACAAACTGTGCTAACTGGGAAGAGTTGGGTGTTGTGATTCGCTATGTGAAAGATGACATTCCTGTTGAAAAACTAATCGAATATGTCAAATTTCCGAATATCAAAGGTGAAACTATTGCTGATCTGCTCATTGATTGTTTGGAGAGAGTGGGACTTGATCCTCTCTTCTGTCGCTCTCAAAACTATGATGGAGCTGGAAATATGGCTGGCAAACAGAAGGGGGCTGCCACAAGTTTTCAAGTCAAAACAGGGAATGAGAAGGCACTTTACTACCACTGCGCCTCGCATGAACTGAACCTAGCTCTGTCAAAGGCATCAAAAGTTCCGGAAGTTTACAACATAGTGTGCCTCCTTCGAAAAAACCTTGGGAAAATTCTTCAGCAACTCACTTAAGCGCCAGGGATTCGTTGAACACATCATCAAGGAAAACATCAATGAGGAAAAAAGCTTCAATGTCATGAAGAAGAAAGTTAAACCACTTTCTGAAACAAGATGGGTTGAGCGCCCTGTGGCATTTGAGGACACGGAAGTCTTGTACGAGCATATTCCTTGAATGTGTATATCAGATTTCTCAAAATGCAAATCGGGAGTGGGACCCACAATCTGTCACTGATACAAACGGAATGCACAGACAACTGACAGATTCAAGGTTCTTTGTTGCCTTTCAAGGGTGTCGCTTTGCATTTGGATTTACGAGGGCACTGTCTCTTCAGCTGCATGGCACTAACATGGAGATCATGAGGGCCTATGAAAAGGCGCAACTGGTAACTGATGAGCTCATCTTCGATGATCGAAGGCCGATCTGCTCACCACTACGTTACACCGCACATCGCCCTTCGAGAAAGTGACCGGTCCACGGCGTATCTGCCGCCTCGAGAAGAAGAGGCCAATCAGAATTGGTGTTGCAAAATTTGAATCGTGATACAAAGGGGTCGCACTATAAAATTGCGTCCAACTGCGACCAGTTGCGTCCAGTAGCATCCAACGGCATAAAAAAGTAATTTCTAGCAATAAAAGTGACCATATCAATATTTGTGACTGTGGGCAGGAGTCAATCAAATGTTCCTGAAATGTATTTCATGTATTTGGAACGTTTCCAATCACTCATTTCCATGATTTGTTGACTTTAATTTTGCGTCCAGACGCCGGCGGCCATTTTGTTGTTACCGCCGTTTGGGATAGACTCTACCGATATGACCGCGACGGCCTGAGGAATCGCAATCGCGGAAGGCCGACTTTGCGAGTTTTTATTCTCGTCAGATGTCATTAATTCAGGTTTGTGTGATTAATTCTGATGAGATAATGTGGAGAATTACAATTTAAAAATCAAATTTGAACATTTGTATTGATAAAATTAGTGTTTTATAGCGTTGGACGCAACTGGACGCAACTGGTCGCTGCTGGACGCAAATTAGTACGACCGGTACAAAGAGTTGTAGCCGAAGACCCGATATAAAGTGTCATATGATTGGTCGACCGGTAAAGTTGGCATGGTGCCAAGATACGCCGCCGACTGGTTATTTCTCGAAGGGTGATGTGCGATTTAACGAGGTCCGTGAAGTTGTCTCCTTTTTCCTTTTTCTCCTTATTCGCCTGATTCAATGTGAAGTTGCCTCCTTTTTCGTTTTCTCCTTTTTCTCCTGATTCAATGTGACGTTCTATCCTTTTTCCTTTTTCTCCTGATTCAATGTGAAGTTGCCTCCTTTTTCACCTTATTCAGAGTGACGTAAGTGAAGGTTTAGGGGCCGTCTCCTTATTCGGGGTGACTCCTCCTTATTCGCCTCCTGATTCAAAATGGCCTAAGTGACCGTTTAGGCGCGTCTCCTTATTCGGGG
>NMRB01001959.1:125398-136561 GCA_002633025.1 Notospermus geniculatus | reverse complement strand
AAAATACAGTAAATATAGTGATATAGTAAATATAGTGATGGGCTGCCAAAAATATAGTAAATATAGTATATATAGTGTCGCTGTGAGCCCTGAAACAGTTCGCCTTTGGCAACCTGCGGTGCAGGAGTCTCTCAGACTCCCTTCACACTTTCACGATGTGACACATCAGTTGACAAAACTGAAGGCAGACTTACATAGTGGGAAATTGTCGAGAGTCATTTCTGCTTTGAACAAACATTGTTTCCCAACTGTTCGGTGTCCAGTGGGATGTTTCATGTTCTTGGATGATTTCCTGCGCAACAAGTTGACAACACTACCTGAACTCACTACTTGGCAACAATCAGCAAACATTTCCAATCGTTCAAGGCTGATGGCAGTCAACTTCAGGGTCCTCGTTCTGATTGGACAATACCATATTATGACCTTGACTGGAGAGTATCACCAAGTATATTGATCAACGACGATGATCTTCACCTTCTAACTTGTTCCAACAGTATACATTGCAATTCACACATACAGCGAATTCATGTGCCAACCAATCCTATCCTTAAGAACTTCTCACCACAAGTGCCAGATGTTCTGGCACCAGCAGTCTTCTCCAGCAACATTTGTCGTGCAGGACACACAGGACTATACAATACCTCTTTCCCTGTTTACAAACAGACAGGAAACACTTCTGGTTTATCAACCTTCCGTTTAACACCAGAAGTACAAACATACGCCTCTTCCCAAGATGTAGCACTTGCAAAAGGGCTTGTACTGATGAATAGGAAAGACATACGTCACAATGCACAGCAGAGTGCAGACTTGTCCGCCACAATCCACCCGTTGATGCAACATTACGAAGGGAGTAAAATACTTGAGGTGGATAACCATCGACAGACTGGTTCGTACATTGACCTTGAAGATGCATGTTTCTTGACCCAGATGTACAACAACAGGCACGCTGCAACTAACATGCCAACAGCAGAAAATCAACCACAAGCCAACCATCCAATACAGGAAACAAGAGTCAACCCCAGAGACTGTTTGCTGAATGAACACAAAAGTGATGGTGTGGGTGTTGCAATGTACAAAATTCCAATATGTCAATTTGCAGGAAGACGTCAAAATCAGCTAGGACACTAATCACTGTGGGCTACCCGTCGAGGGTTATTAGAATTACCCTCGACGTATGACCGCCATTTTCCCAGTCGATTCGCGAGGATTTTTGCTCACTGTGACCAGTAGTGTGTAATTCACGGCTTCATTTTCAGCAGGTTTGTTGAGAAAATTGTCACACACACGTCTGTACTTGTCTTTTCTCTGCAAATCGCCTATGAGCCGCGTAATTTGCCTTTGAAAACATAGATGAAGTCGAGGGTTTTTCTCCCGCCACATTTTCTGCAAAGAGGGTGATTCACATTGACGTCGAGGGTTATTCGCATTAGAGAGGGTAATTCATCCAAATAATTCTATTGCCTTTGAGGTTCTGAGGGTTGTGATTATACCGCACCAAGCAATGTTTTCATGAATACTGTTTGTGATGTCATGGTCTCCAGGCCCGCCCGCTATTTTTTATGCCAAACAACATACATACAGCATCTGGCAAGGGTCGAAGACGCGGTAGGCATAGGCCTAAGTGTAAGGGTACGGTAGTTTTGGAAAAACAGGGGAGTCATGGAGTGGAAAGGTCTAGTGTGTGGTTTTGGGTTAGGGTTGGGTTCATGCAGCCTATTAGCCTAGATTTTTGAGTTACGCAATCCGTTCTTAAATAGGCATCTTGGGAATACCCTGGCACTATGGAACACAGATAAGAAGCTCTGCACGGAGGGTGGGATTTTTTTGGATTTTGGATTTTTAAAAAAATTTGACCCTCTTTCCGATCTCCACCAAAACCTACACTTAGTTTTATAGACATCCAGCCTAAACTCTCTCAACTAATTCTGACTCCAAGCGTCAAATTAAAAAAAAATACAACGAGCAGTGAAAAAGAGACTGAAATAATGCTTGAGCCAAGTTCTAGTGAATCACCCTCGATATTGTTGAATTAACCTCGACGGCAAGGACGTGACCGTTATAATCACCCTCGACGCCCGTGTGAAAAACCCTCGACTTCATCGATATTTTCAAAGGCAAATTACGCGGCTCATAGGCAATTTGCAGAGAAAAGACAAGTACACACGTGTGTGTGACAATTTTCTCTACAAACCTGCTGAAAATGAAGCCGTGAATTACACTCTACTGGTCACAGTGAGCAAAAATCCTCGCGAATCGATTGGAAAAATGGCGGCCATACGCCGAGGGTAATTCTAATAACCCTCGACGGGTAGCCCACAGTGCTAATGGCATTCTTGAACAGCAGTCATCTTCACCAATCTTTACTCACGCAGACGGAGAATGGGGCAGGAAATATTGCAGTACAGAGGCAACTTATAACCGCTGTACACGTACTACAAGCAAGTCGATGCAGTAGTGTGCTAAAAGTCCAAACTCGACAAAATTTGCTTCAAGCTGCAAATAATGTGCCTGGGCATTATGCTGAAGAACAAATAGCTACTTTCATCTCACAAGTCTGCCACCGAGTTCATGCAGCAACATTTGAAAACATAGGTGATATACACAATGCTGCAACAACGCCACACCACGACATCATCATTGCAACTACCAACAGGGACGTTACACATATGAACCTGCATGAAGAGTTGTTGCAAGGACAGTGGACACTCATGCTTGCCTTAACTTCAGCAGATAACTTTCACATGTCAGTGCGTTGGACACCAAACACAAATTGGCAGTCATTCAGCAGCCAACAACACGACTTACAACCGTCACACCATCAGCTACTAATGTACATCAAACCTACATACAGACTGCAAACAGCACAACGATGTGTACTTGAAAGTTGTTGCGCACAAACACAAGCCTACTGTGTTCTTCATAATGCACTCCTCATTCGTCAAGCAAGACAAGTCAACACACACTGCTCTGTACCCAATTGCAGCTGCCGGTTATTCTGGTGTTGTTCCCATGGATTTGGTGAAGATCAATGCACTGTCGGCTTGTGCAAAAAACACTTCCAACAACAGTGTCAAGATTCCCCAGGCACAACATTCACAGTTGGCCATTATGGGCCACACTCTCCAAACACACACATCAGCACCACAATGCCGGTACGAAAAAAACCACGTTTAGCTGAACAATATGAGGGAGAGTCGTGTGAGCACAACGATGATGACCAACCTCCTGACATGCCTGATGACACAGAAGTAGACATATCCTTCGTCTATGATGCAGCACCTGTACTTCATTCAGATGACACAGTCGATTTGGAAACTATATATCCTATAGGCAACAGCAACGAGATGACGACCACATGTCCTCTGTCTACCGCTGCAGACACAGTGCCAATATACAGTTGCAACAGCAGCACGGACACATCCGGGCACTTTTACTTGAACCATCACTTGCGAATAATGTCCAGAACAGGATTCATTCAAAAACCTCCTGTGCCAACTTTACAGCTGCTACAAAATATCTGCAGCAAAACACCAGAATGGACTGTACCACTTGTGTATCCTGAGGGCATGTTGTTCCCCAGAATATTCTGGGCAGCAGAAGGACATTCAGTCATTGGCGCTTTACCCTCAATAATGTACTCCAACATCATACAGCGAAGTCATCAGAGGAACTTAGCATCACTAAAGGATCATCTGACCACTCGTCTCTTGGACGCAAGCATATTGACTTCGCATGATACCTCATACCTGCAGTTTGCATTTGATGTCCTTTTGAACAGTGATCTGAACCGGAATTCAGCCAAAGTAGCATGTCATCGGGGACTAGAGGCTATCGTTCGTGATGGAGACAGACTTCTGCCTGACATGCAGGAAAATCTCCTACCATTTGATGAGATAGATGCAAAACGTCAAGTTAATCGTCTTGTTTCCACTTTACGCACAGAGGGAGCATGGACTTATTTCTTCACCCTAACATGCAACGACAGCAGCACCCCTGGGTTGGCACCACTTCGTTCTGCCATTCAGCGTTACTGTGAAGAACATTGTCCAAGCAGACTGCATGATCTTCTGCAAAACTACTGCGTGCTGCTGACTCGCGCCTGGGAAAGAACTGTACACCACATTTGGTCCTACATAACAACCAGTCCGGAACAAATCTTGGGCCCAATAAAAAGTTCCTGGATGAGATTTGAATTTCAAAGCGCTGGTGCTCTAGGCAATCGCCCTCATGTACATGCAGGAGTAACACTCCAGGACGAACCACAGCATAAAACTCTTGCAAGATGCTCAAATATGTCCCTCTGGTCGCCTGACACTGGCACGGATTTCAATACACTGCTGGCAGATGGATTAGTGGACAACGTCGGTGACTTCGAAAACCTACAACAACTAGCACAAACTCTACAACAACATTCTTGTGCAAACGCCGGTGGCCGTTGCCTCAAACGAAAGTCTAAAGACGACACATTTATATGCCGAGTCCCAAAGCACCCTGCAAGTTGTACATACCATTTTGAAGAGCATGGCTTACTGTACCCACCCGAGACCTATGAACAACTCCACTACTTGGATTTAGCTACCACATGTCATTGCCGACAGCATTGGGACACCAACCCGGAGTTCACTGCATGTATTTGGCATTACCCAGCCCAAAGTGATGAACACTTTGTTCCAACCATACCTAGATTGTTCGTCGCAATGAAGTCCAGTACGAATGTCCAAGTATGTGACCGGAAATTTCAAGTATCGTACCTACAAAAAAATATGCTGCAGGCATCGATGATTTGCAAGAGTCAGATGCTCAAATATGTCCCTCTGGTCGCCTGACACTGGCACGGATTTCAATACACTGCTGGCAGATGGATTAGTGGACAACATCGGTGACTTCGAAAACCTACAACAACTAGCACAAACTCTACAACAACATTCTTGTGCAAACGCCGGTGGCCGTTGCCTCAAACGAAAGTCTAAGGACGACACATTTATATGCCGAGTCCCAAAGCACCCTGCAAGTTGTACATACCATTTTGAAGAGCATGGCTTACTGTACCCACCTGAGACCTATGAACAACTCCACTACTTGGATTTAGCTACCACATGTCATTGCCGACAGCATTGGGACACCAACCCGGAGTTCACTGCAGGAATTTGGCATTACCCAGCCCAAAGTGATGAACACTTTGTTCCAACCATACCTAGATTGTTCGTCGCAATGAAGTCCAGTACGAATGTCCAAGTATGTGACCGGAAATTTCAAGTATCGTACCTAGCTAAATATGCTGCAGGCATCGATGAAAAAAGGCCTGTCACTATCTCCAAAACACCAGCAACTGATGAGGTTCATGTTCATGTGGACGACCCAATCAATATCAAAATCACTGGGCAACGCCTCCACCCATTAAATTCCACAACCACCAACTTAGCACGAGAACTTGCTTTGACAGAGATGATCTGGTACACTTTGAATTTCCCATATTGGCGACATTTCACTCCATCACAGGTCAACACCATATCCAATTATGAGAGAAGCAACTTCTACATGGACACCACATCAGCTTTTTCAATCCGCCCACCAGAATTGCTAATAGTCTCCACCATGGAACTCTACCTCCGATGGTTTACATGGACAAGGGATGCAAAGGCAGCTACCAAACCCATCCTGAATGCATCCCACCTACTGGACGGTATTGGACGGTGTGTTCGTATCAGGGCTCCTCATCTTCTGGAAGTAGCAGCATATGTGCATTACTTGACAGCAAATCCACATGCACGCATTGCCAACATTGCCATTGAGTTGTACGTTCACATACTACGTCCACTGGTCACAGAACACCAAAATCCACCACACAATGCAAGTGATCACTACAAACGATTTGTCGACAACAGTGACAAGCGTCGTACTGTAGTTGTTTTCACCAGTCCAGCCCCATCAAATCCACCAGCATTTTTCACCCATCTTGTGCTAACAATGGGCAAGTTTGAAACTGAACAGGATATCTACAGCCAACCAAGCATGATTGCAGCATTGAAAGCAGTCATGCTAATTCACAACAACCAACCAGATGAGCATGATGTGAAACGTCTCGCCCGCAGATACGTTGTAGAACAACTACTGTGGTACCCGTTCGGGACAAGAACTTTTGCCAAACACCTAGATGCTGCTTTACAATCTTTAAACGGCATTTTTTTGGGAAACGCTGATTCAACACTACCGAACATCACTCAGGAAGAAATAGACGCTGCTGCCTCACAAGAATTAGCCAATCATGAACGCTTCGTCAGAGATGCAGCAATTGATGTCCTCAGTGAAGAAGGACTGCCTCACTTCCCAAATGTTGACCAGTTCAAAAACGGCACTGTAATGTACGAACCACACATCACTGCCTTAGACCACCAATCTGCGCTGTCCATACAAGAACAACAACTAGTCCAGTCAAACTGTCACATGACCCACCACAAATTATAAGAAATTGTTTCTCTGTGGGAATCTCCTCAGGTATACCCCAGGAATAACATATTAAAAATATAGGACGAAGGAAGGGGTGGAAGGGGTCTATATATGCTAATTTATGTTAATTAGGTACGAACATCAAAGAAACAAGAGATACACCTGGAAATATTTTATTTGTGCCAAAACAAAGCAATGAAATGCAATCCAAATGCATCTGCTGAGTTGCTAGACATCATAAAAACTGAAATCAGGTCACTATTTTGAGTAGTTAGCTAATTAATAGTTAATAACGATGCTAATTAAGTGACGTTTTTATCATAAAATGACTTTTTGACATGAATTTGAGGATAAGGAGCCTAAATGATGAGATAGTGAGTTAAGTATGATAATTTGATCCTCTTTGGCACCCCGTTGCTTTTTAATCTTCAGGGGTGCCATTTAACTAATTAAAAAGTTAAAACAATTGGCCCCTCCACCTGATTCATTCTCATTTGAGTCATGATTTCTTGAGTTACTTTTGCAAGACACCCTGATTGAAGGAGAAATTTGGAATGAAGCTTAGTTAATCTCAGCATAGGCAAGTAAGTCATTAAAGAATCATTAGTAATGATTAATTATTAATTAGCAGTGAGTAGATTCTTTTGAATTTATATGGGATGCCATGTGGGCATTGGTTCAGAAAATTTACATAACACTGTCAAGAATGTTCAACTTTCGTTTTGTGGAATGGTCTGTGTAGCATTGACCATTGTGGAATGCATCATGTACTGTATGAATGTATAATTTGGAGGCCTTCTTTATTTTTTGGAAATGTCCTACCATAGGGGCGTGCGCTTGAAATACAAATACAAATGAAATACAAATACAAATACGGGCGTGCGCCATGTACGGTAAAACCATCCGTTTTGGTAAGGCTAACTCTACGTGTACTCTTACACAAAAGGGAAGTAACAGCATCAATCGTGCGAGTGAAGAGCGAGGCTGCGACATTTTTAATTTTTAAATTTGCACTTCGTAGCTACGAATTGGAAACGAAAGGTAAATTTTCCAATAGTGTAATATACACCGCAACGCTATCGGTCTTACATCATACGCGAAAAGACGCACTTGCAGCATGCGATATTTGTGGCACCAGCCATCTCCAGAAATACATTAGGTCCTTGAAGTGAAGTCCAATTTCGTCTTTCGTACTTCGTTTTTCGCCAGGCTTGCGAAAACTCACTAATGCCTGCAAAATATGGAGGCCGCAAGCGAATAGTTATCTGTTCATCATCGTTCTCCTTCACGTACTTGCAAACCTGTTCAAAAGCTTCCTGCGCACTGTATCAGCTGGTGTCCCACGCTTTGCTGAATCATCTCTGTCACTGAACCTTCTAGGGATTTTCTTCCCATCAGGATATCGAACATTCACATCACATTTTTGTGATAGACCCCATCCAAAGCATGTATGTCCTGAGCGAATTCTAGCCGACTTAGAAGAGTTTGACACCATTCATTAGGCCTACTCCTTTTTCTGCAGATTTCTGCAATTGTCTTGTGGAAAACTAGACTTCTTACTGGTATCACATCAAACCATCGCTTGCGGCCTCCATATTTTGCAGGTGCCACAATATAGACAATGTTCCTCAAAATTGAATTGTGATGTTGAAGAACGTAAAGCTGACGGTTCACTCCTTTCTTCTGGTTCACTTGCCTTTCTCAAGTCCCTGTTCATGCAATTAATGATAGTGTGATTTACACGACAAGCAATGTGGACACGTTGTCCTGCTACAGCTTGTATGTCACTAATGCGATCACTTCCCTTTTGTGTAAAAGTAGAGTTAGCCTCACCAAAAAGATGGCTTTACCGCATATGGCGCACGCCCCTATGTAGAACATTTCCAAAAAATAAAGAAGGCCTCCAAATTATATATTACTCATACAGGATGCATTCCATGCATCAAAGTTGAAGGGTTCATGGTCAATGCTACACAGACCATTGCATTCCATGAAGACGAAAGTTGAACATTCTTGACTGTTGGTAAATTTCCTGAATTAATGCCCACATGGCATCCCATATGTGTATGAGGAAGTGATAAAAAATTAGGCCTAGAAAAAGAAATGAAGAGCAAGATAATAAGAAATGAAGGGGCAACAGTAAATAAGGAAACCTAGGTGAACAGCACCTACAAAACCTGACCAACGAAAATTTAGAAACAGACCATGGACGAAGACAAAGGCCTAAAAAAGAGGAACCCTGTCCTCGAAGGAAAAGGGTCTACTAATGGAAAAAGAGGGGTTGCAAAGCACTGACCAGTGAACAAATAAATAGGAGAAGAGCAATGGAAGACAAGGCCTAGTAAAAGGACCCCTGTCCCCCGGCCCGAGCTACAGTCTTCCAAAGCAACGACCCTATTAAAAGAAAAGAGGGGGGAAGGACCCCATCTGGGGCCCCATGCCAAATCTTTTTTGGCCCTGACACTAAGGGGAAGCTGCGAGGTTATCAGAAACTCAGCACCTAGTGTTGAGGCCTGAGGGGGTGATAGTTTTAAGGGTCCTCATACATTCATGGTTTAATATAAATTACTCTTACTATAGTCTTGGGGGTTTTGTACTGTTAGTATAATTATACTGTTAGTTTAATTCCTCCAAGCTATATTATACACCATTCCCTTCAGCCTATTCAAGCCTTACATTCACTAATTACATTTCTGTTAGGTTGAGCAACCACCTTTTTGGGGCTTGTACCCTTTCTTTCCTTAATTGCTGTCACGTCCTGTTTGGATGGGATACTTCTAATCTACATTTGGGTTTCAGCTCAGACTGTTCTAGAGTTTCGGATTGTAAAGTTCCAGCCTTATCCTCAAATTCATGTCAAAAAGTCATTTTATGATAAAAACGTCACTTAATTAGCATCGTCATTAACTATTAATTAGCCAACTACTCAAAATAGTGATCTGATTTCAGTTTTTATGATGTCTAGCAACTCAGCAGATGCATTTGGATTGCATTTCATTGCTTTGTTTTGGCACAAATAAAATATTTCCAGGTGTATCTCTTGTTTCTTTGATGTTCGTACCTAATTAACATAAATTTGCATATATAGACCCCTTCCACCCCTTCCTTCGGTCTGTATTTTTAATATGTTATTCCTGGGGTATGTCAGAGGAGATTCCCACAGAGAAACAATTTCTTACAATTAGTGGTGGGTTGGGGTCCTAAATCAAGTAATTTGACTGGACTAAACATGCCCTCAATCATTGCATCACTGCAATAAATAGTGGCCAAAATAACAACCACTTGGACAAAAATTGCTCATTATTAGTTGGACCACCAGGTTCAGGAAAGACGCACATCTTGTTACTTGCAAACACATACGCACTGTCGAAAAACATGCGTGTTCTCCTTGTTGCAGTTACTTCTGAAAGAGCTCGTCGTTTAGGAGGATTGCATATACATATGACATTTGCAATCCCTGTTGTGAATGTCAAATTCAACACCATCAACAATATTGTTTCAAAGGCAGTTACGTCACTTCTGAAGACTCCAGTTCAACTGGCGATGCTGCAACACCTGCAAGTTCTCTTCATTGAAGAAATAGGATTACTATCTTCAGTCAGAGTTGTTTGCAGCAATCGACACCATACTCAGAGTAATCAGGAATTGTCAACAACCAATGGGTGGACTTATCGTCATCGCTACAGGAGATCCTTATCAACTGACTCCAATTGAAGGCACCCCATTTTGGACAAGCCACTACCTCATGACTTCTTTCCGAATTCTACCCATGAAACACTATGTACGCTCATGTCAAGACAAAGATCTGCAACAAATGATTGACATCATGCGAAGTATTGCCATCAGTGATGAACAAATAAATCACATCATCAACACTATTTCCAGGAGGTGCATACCAAATGCAGTACCTTCATGGGATCACGTACCGAACAATGCTTTGAAAATTGTCGGCACAAAAGCTGCTTCCCAAGAAATCATCGCCAAGTACATAGACGACAAACAAAAAAATCCCGAAATCACATGCCAAACATTCATTGGCCGAGATGAGACTGAGACTTCTCAAGGCATTTGGGCGACAGCCAACCAACAAGTGACATACAAACTCAACAAATTCTGCCAAGAGAAGGATACTCTGGTGTTATTCCCAGGCCAAATTGTCCGTTTGACATACAACAACACACAACCAACACCACAGACACCAAGATTTTCTCAAGGACAATTATGTGTGGTTATGCAACTGCCAGACATCAACAGCATGAAACTCTGCTTGAAGTTGGTACCAGCTGGGGAACGAACCTTGGATCCTAACAACTTGCCTCCATGGCACATCTTCTCCATTACGCCCTCAATGTCCCCGTTCATCATTGTGGGTAATGGCCATACAAAAGCACGAAGAATCCAGTATAGAGTGACATACTATGTGTGCACGACAGTACACAAAGCGCTAGGAGAAACCTGCTCAAGTATTGCCACACAGATATCTTGCAGAGAACGCAAATACAGACTATGGGAACGTGAGCAATTGTTAGTCCTCATCAGCCGTGTTAAGTCACTGGACAACATAATATTAGTCACACAAGATCCATCAGATACTTTACTGGGAATTCGAAAACTCATTGAAAAAACACCTACATGGACAGTACACATAGAAAACATACTATCAGCATTGGATGAATCATCGCTAACGCCAGTAATCACTCATCAGAAAAACCCATA
>NMRB01001959.1:111319-125384 GCA_002633025.1 Notospermus geniculatus | reverse complement strand
CCCCCCCCCCCCCCCACGGTACGCATGCAGCAACTCCCAAGTGCAGATGTCGGCTACGTCTACATGCTCGTCAGTACCAAACATACCCACTTTGCATATGTCGGAGAAACTGCCTGTATAAAACGCCGCTTGCAGGAACACAACAGTGGACATGGGTCACGATTTACCAATACACCACATCTGCGTCCATGGGTCTGCTTTGCACTCGTCTACAGATTTCCTGGAACTGGTAATGATGAAGTGAACATCAGGGCTCGAAAATTTTTCCAACACCTTTGGCACCAACAAAATGCAAAGGACCATCTACCAAATGCACGATCCATACATACCAACGGCCTCATGGTATTCAACCGACTACGGACACAATACCCACAACTGGTATGGGAAGAACTTGGAAACTTCCAATATGTTCATTAACCACAGATTACTACCCTGCAAATGTAAGTTTCCTACATGTGCACTACCCAATTACGTATGTACATAACAATTCCGCAACAAACACAGTTACTTGTTTCTACACACCTGCATTTATACCAAACAATTCACTCCAAATACATTTCAAACCTTGCAATTAACATTTCCTGCTCAACCTCAAATCAGTACCCAAGTTAGACTGGTCCCCTGTCGTATCGCTCCGTTCCTCCACTACTACGACAGGCCGCGTCCGCCATGTTTGCCTGTTTTCTGACACACGTATGCAAATGAGCAATAAAGACTTTCAACGTTGCGGGGAGTCTCTAAAAATAGATATGATTCATGGCGCGACCGTTGATGACGTTTGGCTGACCAATCACATGCCGAGTTGGCGTTCAAAATGCCTGTCGTAGTAGTGAAGCGAGAACTACGACAGGGGACCAGTCTATACCCAAGTTAATGACACCACTTATCCTCGTCCATATCTCTACATTTCAATTCAATGGGAACTTCTGTACATACTCATTTCTAAAGTCATTCCAGTATTCATCACATACCTTCCCATTCCACGTGTTCAATTCTTGGTACCTCAGTATGTAATGTGAAACTTCCAACTGCACTGTTAATGTAAATACTTCTGAAAATATCCCATCGTAACTGACACTAGACACCCAATGCCAGCACATATCACACCACCACTGATTTCATACATGTTAATGCACATAATCATGCATTTGCATTCGGTGAGAGGATGCTTATGCATGAAAATGCATTCAGCATCCTCTCACCACTTATCTATATCTCCTTGAAGACTTTTTACAATTTTTATCCTCGTCCTAAGAAAGGTATACCCACAACAATGACCTATTACACCTTGCTTCCTATTCCAACATCACTTTACCAACAAACCATACTACACCCATTTATTACAACACTACCTTCTCAACAATACCTTCTACTTTGCAGATCATCCCATTATGCTTCGGCAGTACATCGAGCATGGAGATGTGGCCAGTGCAATGGCAGTATTCAATCATCCAACAATAAAAGATGTAAACTTGACAGATGTGGTAAACAACCCAGATGACAACATTCGTTTACTGGCTGAAATCCTGCAGATAAAGAAGGCAAAAGGCAAAAAAACCTACAAGAGATAACAAGTTTGCAAAAGTAGACAAACAGTACGACCGATTGATACTTATGAGGTAACCACCATTTGCACTACTCAATATAGCATTGAATGAAATTTTATTGATAATGATATTTCCAATCAATGACATTTCTATAAAACCAAACTGAATACTGGATTGTTCCCCCAATACCACTCAGAGTGACACACAAGTTGACCACATTGAATACACATTGTACACTGAGCGGTATTGGGGGAACAATCCGGTACTTCATCAGCAAGAACCACAAATTACATGCATCTGTTGCACATTCTGTTGTAGTGCATTCCCTTCATATTTCTCCTTGTTTCAGGGAACTAACCGAAGGAGACCTCTTCTATGCTATAACCGACAACACACAGGAAACAAGAAATCTATTCAAAATCCAAAATTATACATGGATTTGAGCAAGTGTTGGACTCTTTGAGCCCGAGTATAAAACAATGATTAACAACATTCCACTGCTGACATTAGAACAACCACTTCTGCAGATAAAAAATGTTCATTGTTACAAAACTACGAGGCCGTATGTAGCGGAATACACAGACAAAATTGTCCCCAGAGCCCTCTATGTTGAACAAGCGCACATTATAGTCAGCAGAGCTAATGTCATAACTTCTTGTGGTGCGCCACTTTGCGATAGTCAGCACGATGATGTTACACCATGTGCAGCAACAGTTACCCAAGATCTCTCCAAAAGAGTGCTCTCGTGCCGTATCACATCACCTCAAGCTAACATTCAACATGTTCAACGTGTTCCATTCAAGTCAGCGTCATTCACTAATCTGTTCTTGTCACCAACCGCTATGAAGGTAACTTGTAAAACTACTACAAACATCTTGTATCATCAATTGACCAACCATTCCGCACCAATGCCAACTGCAATACTGGGAAATGTCTCCTGTTGCCAAAAGCACCAATACTACAAACATTATTGAAAGCATCACCTTCAATATTAACTCACGGGGACACTGTCATCTTTTCCAGACCACAAGTCCACAGCTGCCCATGCTCGAACTCCGACAGCACATTCAAGAGGTCCTTGATTTCTACAGACAAAACAACATCACATGGCAAATATCGGGTTGGTATAAACCAGGCTTACGTGCCAACGATGACGAGGTCCGCGAACCACGGTTCCACCTAATATCTGTGCGACCACAACGCATTTTGACTGAGGCACCCCAATTTCAAGTTCAAGAACAGAACAATGAACGGCAACAAGTTGAAGCAGCAGTACAACGCCCATGTCACCAACGCATCATTGCAGACAGGCCAGTACCACGGCAAAATATACTCCCACCCCAAACACCAGCAGATCTACAGAGCCAACAACCCCAAACCATTCGACAACTATACAACCACAACGACCTGTACCAGTTGCACCTCCAACAACAACAGTTCACCATTATGAACTTCCAGATCTAGCGCCCCAAAATCCTGGAAATGAACCCCAACCAAGTACCAGTGGTCATCCAACAACATCACGTCCGCCAGCCCATCCTGCCAATGTGCAGTCAGCACGTATACGAACAACAGATCAAACTATAGGTAGTAGAGCACATCTCCACGAGGAACTGCCGAACATGGTCAACAGCAGAAGAAGTTATCCCCACTGCCCATCCACTTCGAAAGGAAAAAAATCATCCTAAAAGCTGCTATGAACGAAACAAGCATGCACCATACTGTGGATTTGGGTGCATTCACTAATACAGAGGCCTTGTAAATGAGGTCACAGGCCACCGTGCTGGCACCCACATGCTGCAGAGGTGCAGTGAAATGGACCATGCATGACCCACTGACGTTATGTCAAACAATGCCATCGCACACTTCATCCAACTCATGTCATGATGGCCTCACGCCTCTGCCCCCTCTGCCTTCCAGCACAGGTGCCAGGATGACGTCAATGCAAGGCCTGTGTGCAGTTGTTCACTCTACAACTTTCGCATCGAACATTTTCTGATATGTATAGAATTATCCTTCATTATTATGTCACATGTAAAATATCATGGCTTATCATGTGATATTTCAAGCAAGGCAGCAGTGAAACGTCATTCATTAATCTCCATCTCACTGCAGCCATCCTTGCAATTTCACGACAATTATTTGTAACTACTGTACTCGCACCCCAATACCGTCCTGGGCGGGAAATAAGAGTACGTGCTACATTGCGGACCGAGCTTACGACGGTCACTATAGTGTAGAAATAGGGCCTATTCGCTTCTCCGTAATTTCGACTATACCGACCGTACTAACCTTGGCCCACATGACAATCTAACACATACTCGGATTTGCCTCCCACGACAGTATTGCGCCGCGAGTACAGTATTTATGCCAACTATTAAGTGTTCATTGACACAATCATGTATAAATGTTCATATATATTTTTTTTAATTCACCTGTGAGCTTTTGGCATCATGCTCTGTCTGTTAGCACGACACGTTTCGTTACCCATACGTCACATGACATATGACACAAGTTTCAGGCCAATTCGATTGATGCCTTGTCCACCAGATGCCAGAAACCAAACAAAAAAATGCAATAACAACCAGATAACCTCAAAATTTTCATCATACTTGTATCTAATTAACATACATAACATATATTAAGGTATTTTGCATTTCACCTACTTTCCAAGGTCACAGACTTCAAGCAATGTGTATTTCAGCACACTGCGCTTATAATTAACGCACACTTAAATTCGAATATAACCACAGTGCACTTAAATTCCAACAAAAACTGATGTGGCCAGTCAAAAAAAACGTCCGTTTCATTAGTGTACCTATCTCATATGCCACACATGTACATGTACATGTATGTCGTACACTTCGCCAACAACAGGCCTACTCATCACCTCCTGGTGGTGTGAGTCAGTTGGCCAGTTGTGGACAACTATTGCACTGTCTCCTATCGACAATCATAAACAAATTTATGGTTTCTATCTAATGGTCTCACATGCAGACAAAGCGGTTTCCAAACAAGCTGTTCTGTTCCACAAAAGTATAAGTTTGTATGCTTTTAATCATCTTAAACGATATCAGAAAACAGACCTTCAAACAAGCGATTACGCTTATAAGCAGATGTGCTTCAATACTCACAACATATATTGGAGGCACTACCTTCAAAACGACTGTGTTTCCGTCCAATTCTACATCCAATATGGGCAAGATGTCACATACAGTCGTCCTCAAATTTATTCATACCCCATGAAAAATTATAGGAAAAAATATTTAAAAAATACAAATGAGCTGAACGCCTTAGGCTTCATTGAATGACTTTTAATTGGAATATACAGAGATTTAAAAAATATGGCCAAAATATCGCAGAGATATCACAATTTCAAAATATCATGAAAAACTCAACTTTTTAAAATTTCAAATATCTGATTCGAAATCGAAATCATATCATCCTATGACCAATTCTAAAAACTGCAGTGAAGAAAGTTTTCGAAAATCTCACTTCGATTTTGTGAAATTGCAAAACATCATTTGAATTTTCACATTTGATACTTTGATAATTTCAAGAATTTTGAAATAAATCGAATGCCATCAGGCCCACATAGTCAAATGAAAAAGATTCGAACGTAATTTTCTGACTTGTTGAATCATATGAGATAGTAATTCCAATAAAGGGCACAAAATGCAGAAAAAGGCATCGAAATCACCAGTTTTTAAAAAATTATGCCGCAAAAACAAAGTGGTATATTGATGCCAATATTTCTTCACAAAGTTTCCATGATAAGGTAGTGTGATATGAAATCAATTTCGAATCAAATATTTGAAATTTTCAAAAGTTAGGCTTTTCATGATATTTTGAAATTGTGATATCTTGGTGATATTTTGCCAAAAAATTTCAATCTGTGTACATTTCGACTAAAAGTCATTAAATGAGGCCCAAGACGTGCAAGTGCAAATGATAGGTATTTTCTAAATATTTTTCCCATAATTTTTCATGGGGTATGAATAAATTTGAGGACGACTGTAACTGAAAACATTCAAATGGTGATAACTCAGGAATGGCTTCACCAAGACAGCTGAAACATTATATGTACATCCCTGTACATGACCTTTATGTGCACGTCAACTTCCACACTCATTTGTCTTCCAATATGGCTGCCAAGTGCCGCAACCCAAAAATCATCAAACTTCTACAATAACTGAGGAATGACTTCAACTGCACTGCTGAAATTCTGTACGCCGATGTGTCTCACTCATATCCCTCGAAATATTCTACATGTATACATGCATGTCAACTTGCCATCCCATCACACATTCTAAAATGGCCACCAGGTGGCATAACAGAAACAATCAAAGTGCTATAGCTCAGGAATGACTTGACACTTGACCCACAATGCTCATGACCATGTAATACTTCATTAATTTATTTTCTTTACTTCATTTCTTTATTGTTGAAATACGTTATCTCGTTAATATAGGGCATACATTATCTTCTGCAAATATCTTATCTTCCTCATGTTCTTCAACTAGTCATTATACATATCATAAATGCCATGCCTATAATTCCCATACACAACTATCCAAAGCATTTACAACAAAAATATATATACCGGTAACTGCCATTTCCGTCCGACTGCCACATATAGTATTTTTATACTCCTACATTGCAAACTTGCACACATTCATACTGTAAAAGTGATACACTACTGGTATGAGACAGTGCACAGCCACTCCTGCAGTGTACATGCGCATGCAATATTACTGAGCTTTCGCAACCGCCCGGTTAGGCGTTACGACAACGTTTACCTATTGTCTGGCTATACCCAAACAATAGAAAAACGTTGTCGCATGGCCTAACCGGACGCTTGCCAAACCTCACCATTCATGGAAACTCCCTACATTTAAGGTAAAGTATCCTGGCAAAAACACCCGTCAATGCAAAACATTACAAGTCACTTTGGTCACTAAACATTTCAAACCAATGGTCACAAAACTTGTTAAATGCGTCCATAACGACCACAACTACTTTAACAACTTTACCTACCATTGCAATGAGCTGTTGTTGCCGGTATGATTTGGTGGCGGCCAGCACGAAATATGCCATTTTCCCCACATGATACTTCCCCTTTAATATGCCAATACTGAGATTATGGGCCGTATTCAAGAAGCTTCCTTAACGCTAAGGTGTACCTTTACCTATTGTTTGCAGGGCAGAATACAAAACCTTCAAGTGGACCTTACAGTTAAGGACGCTTCTAGGAATACCAAACTTCCTGTGTTTATAACTTCATTATGTTATTCCGGACCTATTGTTATATTATTCTTCACCATGTAACGTTTTCCTCTTCACTTCGCCTCCTTCCTCTGGGGGTTCCTGCGTCATTATCTCCCACTCTTGTTGAGGGGACTCCACACCACGCACTATCACCAAAACAAGGTTGAGCAAATACAAAAACTCAGAAGATAATATCGTGTCATTCGTCCTTTTATTCTTATTATCCTAGTACCATCATGAAGAAGACACATACGCTCTCAAACAATTCATGAACTGTGTCTGACTAACAATAATGGAGCACGTGCCTTTCGTGTCAGACCTGTGACTGTCACGTCTCAAGTAAGGAGTGACGTAAGCACTGGACATTACCTGATCGTCACAAACACCGCCTAATACAAATACATTTCGGAACTAGTCCCTGTATTTCATCTTACAACACGCCATAACTAATTTCAACAAAAACACTCTCAATCACTTATGTTTTTATAACTCCATTTATATGTCGTTGCTGTCACTTGCACTTTATACTCTAGGCCTACAAGGAATACTCTCCAATGTACAACAAATGATTCACAATTGTGTGGCGGGCGGGTCACATACTGAACTTGAACTAAACAACTCACTGATATAAAACAAATACAATCATTCTTCATTGCGGCCTATGAAAAACTTCCACTTTATCGCTTCCCCGACAACACATGCCTACGCCTACGCCAAACAAAAACACTGACTAAACTTAAACCCCCACCTTTTTCCTATTACGCCTGCACACGACACCATCATGACCATTATTCACACCATTCTTCATACTTATCCATGAACTCTGATGTATACCATTTACTTCCCAACAGCATTTCCATTACTGCAACCTTGGACATGTTGCACCGATCTCAATAGCATTAGCAAACCTCAAACAAACCACAGCCACGCAGCAAACCATATTAGCCCTTTAGCCCTAGGTGTATGCTCCTTAATAATAAATGATCCCAATGTTTCGACACTGTCTATCAATTACTCCAACATAACTTTAAACTTGTAGGCCTACACTCCCGCTTCCTTCCATTATTTGTCCACTCACCACACATGCGACAATAAATAACTTATCTCATTACGCCTACCATTACAATCATCACGTGATCATCAAACTCATATCATTCCTCCACGTCCTCTGGTCCCGATAACTCTGGATGACCTTAATGTGCATGTGAAGTTTTAGCCCGATTGGACATCCAATATGGCCACCAGGTGGAGTAACCTGAAAATAATGCTATAATTCAGGAAAGGCTTGACCCACAGTGCTCAAACTTGATATTTACCTCTTTCTATGTTACCTTTACAAGCACATCAAATTTTGGCCTGATTATTAACTTCCAATATGGCCGCCAGTGGCGTAGCCTGAAAATCATCAAATGTGCTATAACTCAGGAACGACTTGACCCAGATCACTCAAATGTGCTACGTGACTCCCTCTAGGCGACCTTTATGTGCATGTGAAGTTTTGGCTCGATCGGACATCCAATATGGCCGCCAGGTGGCATAACCCAACAGTCATAGAAGTCCTGCAACTTGGGAATGACTTGACCCTGATTGCTCATAACTGACATGTACCTCTCTCTGTCATTACACTATTACATGTATGTCCAAACGGGTGAGCACATGGTCCATGGACCATTTCATTACTGAAGCATTGTTTGCCACTGAGATCATGTGATTCAGTATGAGAAATCAGAAGGTGTCCTCAAAAAATAATCTCGAAAATTTCTCAAAAAATCGTACAAAAAACTCGAAGCCGGTGAAATAATTCAAATTTCTTTATTCGGGACACGTTTTGACTCCAATAATTTGAATATACATACACCAATAGTCGATAGATTACGCGATAGGAAAAGGGCGAAAAATCTGTGACAAAAGTGAACAATGCTAAAAGTGTGACGATTTTAGTGGTGAGAATGCCTGAGAGCCAGCTCACCAATACATGTATCATTGTGCGATTGAAAAATGCCGAGGTTGACAAAATTTGATTAGATACAAAAATGTAAGGCATCGTAGAATACTCGGTGAGCAAATATGAAGATCTTCACTCGTGACCAAGCTATGTAGGCTCTACTTTTCAGAAAATGCCCATACATGTAGCCCACATGAAGCTACGGCCTCGTCATTGATATAGCCAGGACACATAACCATTTTAACCCTGTATTTTCACATGTAATTCTGTTGTGGCGTAGTTTGGTGTTCTGGAGAAATTAAAAATTCTCTCAGCAGATATCCATTTCTCCCAAATGATCAGATCGTCAATCAGACACATCCAACGCAAATAAGTACCGATATCTGACTTTGGCAGGTTGTTCGGGATGCCGATTTTGAACGACTGACGCAAATCCTTTGTCTCCTTGATCGGTTTTCCTCTCTTATCCTCACTTACAGGCTTACCATTCAGAAAGAAAGTAAGACCACTTCTAAAACTCCATGTCAACCCAACGTGGTACCAGGTCTGAATAGCAAAGCCCCTGACATGAACGGTGTATTCTCTTGTTGAAGTCTTGAATGATGATTTGATTATATTCCTATGAAAAAATGCCATATACATCCCAACCTTCGCGCATTTGGTTTGACCTCCACTAGAGAGGACATATTCTCCCCTTGCGTATTTATTGATAAATACATGTTGTAAATACATGACTGCAGACCAACCTTTGTAACAGAGATTCATGTTCCCAAAACACCGACTCCGTTGGTTTCCGTAATCCAAGTAAGCCGGTGGTCCAAGCTTAATTGCGTTACCGTTCTTTCCGGTTATAAATGTTGGATTTCCAAATACAATAGGAGTTATGCCGCAGCCAACGACTTTACCATTTTTTATTTTGTCCATTGGTAAGACTGAGGCCGCATCATGAACTCTTCTTGGCCATACCAACCGACTTACTCTCTGAATGGCGAAATATCCGACAATTTCTGGTAATGAATGAGTCACAAACCCTGCGCAGCCTTTATCAGCCACACCAGAATACACGTAAGTTATGCACTTACATGTAGCAATGTAGTTAAATGATGTGCATTCAGCAGCCTTAGCACATTCGAAGGCACATTCCAGAAGAGAATCGACAGAGAGTGTCTTTAAGTGTTTTTTTGACTTTGGAACCAAACAGGTACATTGACCAGGTCGTTTCATAATCCAATCGACCATTGAATCAAGGGCCGTTATAGATGAAAAAATGACCAACAACCAACTGCATGCGGGCCGCAGTTTCAACATTGTGGTTTTTCGAACGAAAAGTGTCTTCCCGGTGTTACATCTGCCAGTGTTTCTGTGTGTCAGTAATACGGTTACACCTGTTAAAAATTCCCGTGTCAAACCCGTGTGTACGAAAAGCCCGGGGAGAGGTCACACAACCACATTGTAATTAAGTAGCCCGGCGATAGGTGCGCTGCATGCACTGACTATTCTGTCATTTCTGTATTGGCACACATTGTTGCAGGCGCGAAAACGAGGCCACTTAATGGCTGCGCCCTGCTAAGAACTAACGAAAACACGGGGATTTCGAAAAGTACGGCGAGCTTGCCGTGTCTCAAAAACCCGTTTGTTTCAGACACGGGTTTCTTGAAGCAAGGCAATTCATAGCCGTGACCGCAAAAAAGCCGGGGATTTTATGTGGTGTAACCACGGCTTATGTGTCGCTTTGTTTTGGAAACACAGGCAGATAGATCGACAGGTTTCCTTGCGTGTGCCCTGCTGTCGTCAGCCGCAGCTTATTTCGTCAGTCAGTAGGAAGGGAACACTCACAGATGGGGAACAACAGTTTAGTGAGAGATCCCTTTACTTTTTAGCTCACTGGGGTGAGCTATTACGATGGTGCAGCGTCCGTCGTCCGTCGTCGTCGTCGTTGTCCGTTAGCAGGGCACGTTTCGTAACCGCTGGAGCTATTGATCTGTAAAACGTGGTACATACCCCTAGGTCAGATGACCCACGACACCAAGTTTCGGTCCCATTCGACTCTCCGTTTGGCCACCAGGTGGCAGAAACCAAAAACACAAAAAGTGCAATAACTCCTGCACTAATGACTAGATCATCTCCAAATTTCTATCATAGGTGTAGCTAATAAGGATACATAACATATATAACGGGTTTTTGATTTGACCTACTTTTCAAGGTCACAGAGGTCAAAGTTCGACAAAAGTGACGAACCTGCCACAGTTTGTCATTATTTCACCGAGCAACTTCATATCTTGCGTAAACATGCATTGGAGGGGTACCTTAAAAATACCAAGTTTCGGCCCGATTGGACATCCAATATGGCCGCCAGGTGGCGTAACCTGAAAATCAAGTACATGTTACAGTACATATAAGTACTATTACTCAGGAACGGCTTGACGCAGAGTGCTCAAATTTAATATTTACCTCCATCTTGATGGCCTTCACATGCATGTCAAATTTCGGCCTGATTTGACTTCAAACATGGCCACCAGGTGGCGTAACCCAAAAATCATCAAAGTGCTGTAACTCAGGAACGCCTTAACCCAACGCGCTCCAATATGTGCTATGTGGCCCCCTGCAGATGACCTTTATGTGCATGTGAAGTTCCAGCCCGATCGGACATCCAATATGGCCGCTAGGTGGCATAACCCAAAAATCATCAAAGTCTTTTCTGGGAATGACTTGACCCAGATTGCTCATAACTGATATGTACTGTACCTCCCTCTGTCATTAGACTATTATGTCCAACCCAGTGAGCACATGGTCCATGGACCATTTCATTTACAGAAGGATTTTTTAAGATTCCTTTACAGCCAAAAACAATGGCATGAAACTTTGATATGGGCGTACACATGGATTACAGCTATTGTAAGTTTATTCTAAATAGGTATGAAGAGGAAGGGCCTAGCCTTTGACGGAATGGTTATTAAAATACCAGTAGTTACCGCTTGGTGTCAGCAGCGAATGGGACTCCACAGCTCATTAAAAGTAAGAATAAAATCCTCTTCGAACAGTCGTGAAAAGGAGTAAGAAATAAAAGTGTAAAAGAAGAAATGGGAATTTTGGCACTATTGCGGGACTTTTTCAATTTCTCACATTGGGATAGAATTTTTTCCCATTTTGAGATACTTTCTTAAAATGACGTGACATTTTGTCAGGGGATATATATCTGAAAATGGGAAAAATTTTCACCCCAATATGAGAAATTGAAAAAGTCCCGCAAAAGTGCCCTTCTTATTTTCCACTTTTAGTTCTTACTCCCTTTCAAATAATTGTTCCGCAGTCCAATCACATTGTTCCATTATACAATATGTTTCTACCGGTCATCGGTCACTCTGTCGAGGAGGCTGCACCACCGAACTGTCACATTCCGACCGAGACATCCCGTATCACAGGCGCCTCGTTCGGAACGCGTCTGTGTTCGAATACACCTCTTCTTATAGCCAGTGAGAATGCTCACGTCCGTCAATTTGAGCGGATCGGAATGTCAAGTCATCGACATTTGATCGGCAGATTACTAGAAAATCCCCACTAGTAACTCGTTCTATCGGTGTCCGATGTAAGGAATAACAATGCCTCCCGTATGCCAATGCCCGCTTTATTGTTGGAGGACACTCAAATTTACAACAGAATGGTCGCATCCTATCTCAGCGTCATAACTTGGCTGTTCCGATCATGATAGGCCTACTTATCGTGGATATATCTGGTCGCGGTAAGAAAATCCGTTCGCCCATCTACAACTGCATCGTGTATCAGTAATCATAAAGCCATACAATCCCCGAAGCCACCGGCGGAGTAAAAGCTAAACTTGTTAAATTATAAGCATATTAGCATCTTTTTAAAAAATCTGCGGTTATACCGCCGACATGCGCTAGGTATGGTTGCGTCCTTTCCAACAGAGTTTGCTTCGATGCGACATTAGTATGTTGACGTAAAATCGCTCAAGGTGATTTTTTCACCCTTTCCAAAAAAGTCATTTTTCTGGGCAATCCGGAAATAGGCTCAAATTATTTTGGGTGAAAGTTCACTTTGATGCTTCCGTAACGTACGCACAAACTGTTAATGTCGTCTAAACCAGTGTACCCAGGTTACGGAGTTATGATGGTTAACGTACCGTACCAGATATGTTTTTGTAATCATTGTTATCAATGAATTATCACCAGTTTAAGTTGGGCAGTTTGGCGCCACGCAATGGGTATAGATCGACCTTAAAGGAGTTCGACGTCCAAGTTGTAAACAAACCAGTTTGTTTACAAACAGTGGTTGGCAAACTAGTTTTATTCCTTCGTGAAGGTGGCAGCACCAGTAGCGCCCCGTGATCGTTTGACTGGTGCCCGATCCAATGCAACTCACTCACGATATTCACGTCAGTACATATCATCGACAATAGGTGGCAGCACCGCAGGCGTCGCGTGGATAGAGAACCAGTGAGTGAGTGTTTACAACTTGGACGTCCAGCTCCTTTAATCGCATCCTGTTTCGCGGTACATAAAATGCAATTTCTTATTGGACGTGTTCGTGTCTCATACGGAAGAAAAAGGGATTAAGGTTGTTGTGGCTTAAGCCTAGTTCATACTTCGACGCACTTCTACGCTTTGATGTTCATCTATGTAACACTATAGACAAATGCAATGTCATGTTAAATCCGTTAAAGGCTTTAAAGTCTACTGTTCGATCCAAACATCTCGAACACATGTATAAATCATTTATTTTACCTCACTTAGAGTATGGGAGTATCTTGTTTGAAGTGGGCAATCAGCGACTTCTATCAAAATTGGATCAAATTCATTATAGGGCTGGGTTGATTGTTAGTGGATGCCTACTTGGGACAAGTACACAGAAAGTCTTGAAGTGTCTTGATTGGCCTACTTTCGAAATTAGACGTAAGGAGAAAAAAATGGTTTTAATGTACGAGGTCACCCATGGTGAAGTACCTATTTATGTTTCAGATCTCTTTTTACTCGTGCCTTGATGAATCAAAGACCCTTCAGAATGCCTCCACACATGTCTGCTAAAATGCGTGCGTCTGCTATACCTACATGTAGTAGCATCAAGGCCTGGGAGACGGTACCTACTCACATCAAGGAGTCCTTTTCTAAATCATCTTTTAAATATAGAATAAAAAACCACCTTCATGGTAAAAAGAATCCTCTTACCACGTCAAAACTTGGTCTTACTCGACAGGAGGAAATATTTTTTAACAGAACTAAGTGTGATTTAAATTTTAAAAGTCATTTGTATTCTCACAATTTTACTGGTGTTAACGACCCTTCATGTG
>NMRB01001959.1:92500-103816 GCA_002633025.1 Notospermus geniculatus | reverse complement strand
CTCCCCCCCCCCCCCCCCCCCCATGCGCTAAGCTCACCAAGGTTAAATTTTTGTAGACAAAAAGTGTTCCTAAAACTAACTTGTGGCAAAACTGCAGATCTGGGCAATCTGCTCTATCTGCTGCCTTTAAAATGTACTCGGGCCCATGCTCTGTCTGTAGGTCCATCTTGAAAGAATTTAGTGCTGATGATGGTGAGTGCCCTTTTTGAAACAACGCTTTGAAAACAGCTACAGTTTCATCAGAAACATCGCCGGTGTTTCAATGTGTCGGCCGTGTAAATTCCATGATTATGAGTGAAGTCCAATATGACAACCGTTGCAAACTTTGGTAAATGAAGGTCCTTTCCTTTAGCCCTGTAATGAAAGAAAACAAGAAAGTCATTTGATGAAATAAAGTGATCTTATAGGGTAATGTACTATCAGCTACTCTTCACCATTACCTATCATGAAATGTGTGAGCAACTTATCTGAGAGGAGCTAATGCAGGACTAATTCATGAAAAATAGATGTACATGTACATGACTGAATTGATTCTCCAGTTGCTGTAGGGGCGTATTCTATTCTATTCGTGAAAAGTTATTTACATAACAGACAAAGACTTCATTAGTTGGCTGAGCTTACTGAAGAGCTCCATCTATGGCCTAGCCTAATGGAAGTTTTATGCAAACGATCCCATTGCACTGTACTTACTTGCTTTTTTTCCCGATAAATCTCTTTACTGTAACACTCATTTGTGCAGGACAGCTTGTATTCTTGCTCCCAAGTCTTCCATTGGCTGTTTCAGATCTTGCTAGGGTATTGTGTTGGCATCTGTAGACAACCTTGAATAGATTGATGCGTCCAGAATTCGGACATGTTTTCCTCAAACGAAGAGTAATCTTACTCTCCTTTTCATAGTTCTTGACCCACTGGCGAGCTTCTGATTCAGTTGAAACAGCAATACGCAGTTCAGCCTTGTAGCCGCCAACAGCGTCTTTGAAATGACAAAGATGGTACTCATAACCTCTGGGGAGGGTTGCCTGGAAAAAATGCACACGCATGACATCAACAATAGGCTACATGGACGACAAAAAGTAGACAAGGCCTAAGCCTAGTGTAGGCTAGAGCAGAGTGCAAAAAGTAAATCTAACACCCTTTACTAGGTGGGCTACTTCTTTCACCAGTAGGCCTAGGGAAAAATGAGCCTAAAAAGGCCCCTAAGGGATCTGAGATAAATTTTGGTCTAAATTACAGGCCATTTAAACGGCATTATGTGTGTCACTGACACTGTGTGTTCATGATTCAACACTGACTTGAGTCTAGATAATAATGGAGGTCAGTACGACAGTAGTAAAACTAGTAGTAGCCCCCCCCCCCCCCAATAGGCCTACATACATGTAGGCTAGGCCTATAGGCCTACCCTATACAATGCTATACTAGGCCTAGGCCTAGTATCATTGCCTGACTACCTACAGACACCTAGGCCTACTCCTGTAGCTACTGTGTGCACTGGCCACTCACAACCCACAGTCGGCGGCAACACAAAAAAGTCATATAGAAATGCATACCATTAGCATGGGCCTTGGCCTCTGTTCCCATCCCATGTATATAGGCTAGCCTACAGTACACACCCATGCATAACAATACACTACAGTAGGCCTACAGTGTCTCGTTGACGTTAGTCAGCCTACTCGTCGTCGCGCAACAAAAAATCACGCCGCAACCTTCAAATAGGCTAGGATTTACGTTTAGTATTTCGACCATGAACTGTTTTTGATTAGTGCAAACTTACATTCAGTTCAGGAAAGTCATTGATCGATAATTCTTCACTTTTATTGTAATTCTCTGACCCGAATCGACAAACAATGGGCGCAGCCATGTTGATTGAAGTGACCAATGACGTCAATCTCAGAACCAATCAGAGGCCGAATAGCGGTGCAATGGATATACTGGTTAGGAAAAAAAAATTCGCTTCCGGGCCACTTTCTTTTATGTTAATAAATTCTATTCTATTCTATGCAATGTGTGGACTTTGACAAGGCATTTTGCCGTGTTATTCAGGGAAGCCAGCTGCACTTGAAGTAACTCATTGCCACTCACATGCTTAGAGTTTCTTGAAGCTACTTCCATGGCCTAGTGACCTACTTAAAGACCAGTTGAGCCAAGGTAGTCGTGTTTGGTATCAAACTAAAGCTAATGAAGTGTACATGTAGGTTTGAACGGACCTACAGTGGAACCTCTCTATTAAGGACACCTTCGGGACTGACAAATGCTGTCCTTAATTGAGAGGTGTCCTGAGTATAGAGGTTGAAATGAATAGAAATGACCAGTTTGGCACTGAACATTGGTGTCTTGATTAGAGAGGTGCCCTCCTGGCAGAGGTGTCCGTTAAGGGAGGTTCCACTGTACTTCCATGACCTAATGACCTACTTCAAGACCAGTTGAGCCAAAGTAAAAAGTCGTCTCCGAATTTCGCACATTTTCGACCTCAACCGGGGTCCTCTTCAGTCACTTTCTAGTAGATATACCAGAAGTAAATGAGCCGGTGTATTTTGTCCGGGTGCGATGACAAAAAGGCTGTTGCGTAAGACCAAACGCACCTTGAAACACATCGTATACATGTAGAACTTTAGACTTAGAAAATGATTGCTATGCAGCAGGATGCTTACCGTTCAAATCTTCAGCAACGGCAATTACAGCGTGAACGAAAAACAGCGGAGGGGCAGAAACTGACCGTTAAGCCCGAAATTGCAAACGGTGTATCCTCCAGGAAAATTTGAATATCCAACATTATTATAATACGCATTCCTTGCATCTCAGAGCCATAACTGCACCATTTACAGGGTATTCGAAAAACTTGGACTGAGAAACACTGGACCGGACCGGACCGGACCGGACTCGACTGGAGTGGAGTCTGACTCACTGGTCTCACCATCTGGATTCTGTATGTCCGAACAAAAGATGTGATGAAAAACCGTGGGAACTACAAAATGAATCCAGGTCCCTTTGCATCGTGTAACCGTCTCAGGTATGTTATCCTTGAAAGTGACAAGTCCAATTTCAACTCAAGTTGGACTGGCGGTACCCCAATAAAAACACCATTTTAGAGGCTGATCGTCTGACCTTGTAAACTAACATCATCTACTTTGCAGTATGCCTATACTGTGCAGTCTACAGGCCTAAATTTATATACTTGTTATATACTTATGTTTTAAAGAATGTTGATGTTGATGTGTGAAGAAGACAGTTCAGTGACTTAACCTTTTCAGTCCAAATGAAACCTGAATAATTCTTGGGAAAAAGCTGCTCTACATATAGACCTACACATAAAATATTACACTTCAGGGGAGGGGCTTTATTAGAGGAATCTGCGCCCTGGACCACAGTGTTTGATGGTTCGTACGTTTCACAGTTTGTTCGTGTGGGTTGAAACGTTAAACGTTTTGAGAAAAATATTAGTTTAACATGCAAATTTCTTGTCAATGCGTCCATGAGATGTTGTATTGTCGGCAATGCGGCCCAATCAGAGCACGGAGAATTGTCACGTGAATGTTTATATCTCTTATTGCTTTTTAATGAAATTACCCATCCATGAGCATTTTCAGGCAATTTGATACAGAAACAATGATGGGGTAGAGGTACCACGACCAAGGTACAATTATAATGATTGGTATATGTACATGTGCGTGTACATGTAACTGTGATCCATCCCTTGAATACTAAAGAATAGAACGCACAATGCAGTAGAATAATATTTTGATCACCAGGCTGAATAATAGCAGAGATACTAAAGACAGAGGGTTTAATCGATTAATTTCAGAGACATAAACAGCAGTTGAATAATATACGGTGCTTACAACAATGTTGATTGAAAGAGTAACAGTTTACACAATACCGGTACGCCGGTTTTTTACATATCGATTGGAATACATAGATTTTCCGAATGTCTGGGTCTAAACAAAAAGGCGCCAATGAGCACAAGGTCCATGGGGCTTGGAGGACCACGGCCCACCTTCTGTTCATTGGCCCCTTTCTTTTTAGGCCCAGTGACTTTATTATAACAAGTGGGCGTGTCCTACATACTTTTGTACATGTATTTAGAGGACTTGCTCTAGATTCAGATATTCACATATCCCATCTTCTAGAAGTTGTACCACTATCTATGATGGTGCCTGAAGAAGGCCCTTGTTATCAGGGCCGAAAATTTGCAAAATTTTCAGACGACTGTCATCATACATGTATTTGAATATGTAATTCCGTTATCGTAGAACTGTCCCCAAATTAATTCAGGCTTGTTGGTCATATCCGTCAGAGAGGCGAAAAAAGATGAAATGTGTTCAAATTGTTTACTCTCACCAGTAATAATTAAGACATTATAATCTTTCTATCCTTTATGTCAGTAACACTATAATGATCTCTATACATGTACATGTATACGAATATCTATCTATCTACAGCGATAGACAATTGTCGAGGTAATGGTTTTGTACCACAAGATTATCGCAAAACCTATTAAAGAGAATGTATCACGAGTATTTTCGCGGGCCACGAAATTCATTGCTAATTTACATTTTTGTTCACGAAGTGATGTTATTTTCACACCAGATCACTTCTTGTCACAAGGGTTTATTCAGTTAATATTGCACCAACTGGCACGAAATTTCACTAATAAGTGTAATGTAACGCCAAGTAGTGTCTCGTATAGTAGAATTTACATATCATTTGCCTTTTTTTCGAGAAATCGACACTGTTGTTTAGGGCACGACCGCGATGTATGGACGAATGTATAGAGCATCATAAAACTGGATATTTGTGAAAGAAATAAAGAGGGCATGCAAAACAATCATTAAGATATACCACCACCACACGACAGTGTGTATCCAGATCTCGTTCCCTATTTATTTTCAGCCGAATTTAATCCTTAATCACCGAGAAATCAGCAGGTAAGTCCTGAATTTCCGCAGCAGACACGAGTCAGATCGCCATTGTTTGGTCCTGGCAGTGTATGAATACACATCTGTGCACGAATATTTAGTTGGCCTTCTTGGTACTAAAATAATGGGATGCCTTAGCATCTGCTTATGGATGAGTTTATAATTGGGATCAGTGTTGATGGTGAATATAGGCCATCGCCGCATTTGGGTTTTAATCAGAATAATAATTGTATTTTATCACGAGATACAGTATTCGCTGATGCTGGGGCGAGCCCGGTAGCCCAGTGGGTTCAGCGTTGCGGCTATGAGTTGTTGTCGATGGCCATGGGTTGCAGCCCGGGTAGTGGAAGAATTTTTCTCCATTTCTTTTCTTTTACACAGGTTTTCTCTGTTTGGAAGTACGGACTTGTCCCCCATCGATTTTTTCCGCTGTCCAAAACAACTATTCCCCCAGCAACTGCACTCTCATTGTATGATCTGAACGTCACTTGGTGAACCCTGTCGCCACCAGGCTTGTGTTTGTTTGTGTCCAGTCTTTCTTTCACCAGGCGTGTGTTTGTTTGTGTCCAGTCTTTCTTTGTCTTATGAGTAATTTGTTGGTGGCGTGCCCCTCCAGAAATTCTTTTGATATCGAAAGTATTCAATTTCAAAATTGGTGAGTTGGCATGTCCCAAAAGTCCAAAATAACACAATGTAAACATCAATGTTTACAAACGTTGAATGTAAACAATGAAGTCATGATACATTATCTTTAACCCTAAGGTAATTCTGCTGTCGTGTAGTTGGGTGTTCTGGAGATATTAAAAATTCTCTCAGCAGATATCCATTTCTCCCAAATGATCAGATCGTCAATCAGGCATCTCCCATGGTGATTACTGTCTGACTTGTTACATACACGCAGGTTGTTCGGAATACCGATTTTGAAGGTTGCACATTCATCCTTGACTTCACTGGTCAGTTTCCCTCCCTTGTCTTCACTTTCAAGCTTACCATTCAAAAATATTCTAAGACCTCTACGTAAACTCCATGTTAACCCAACGTGGTACCAGGTCTGAACAGCAATGCCCATGACATGAACGGTGTATTTCCGTGTTGAAGTCTTGAATACGGATGCAATCCGTTTATTCGCATAATATGCCACGTACATCCCGACCTTCGAGCTAGAGGATTGACCGCCGCCAGATAAGAAATAATTGTCTCCTCTATCCACATTATTGATAAATACATACATGACTGCAGACCAGCCTTTGCTACAGAGATCCATGTTCCCAAAACACCGACTCCGTTGGTTTCCATAATCCAAATAAGCCGGTGGTTCAAGCTTAATTGCCTTGCCATTCTTTCCGGTTATGAAAGTTGGATTTCCAATCACCGCAGGCGTTATACCGTAGCCAACGATTTTGTCGTTCTTCGTTTCGTCCATTGGTAGCACGGAGGCCGCATCTGCAGACGAATAGAGTACAGGGCACAATAGGGAAGACCCATCACGCAGACCACGCGAGAATATACGCGTGGGTTTGAACTGACACAGATACCACCTATTATTCATGAAGATTCAAGGTGTGATTGGCCGTGCTTGGTGAACCGCATCTCTCGAACAATGAGGCTCTACAGGGTGTTTCAAAAAAAAGTTGTCATCTCTAAAATATCTCCTAGAACCCAAACCCATGAATATTTTTGGCTCAGATTTGGTATGTAGATAGGTCAGGATGTATGGAGGTGCTGAAGAAATTTTGGCTCTGACCGCTTCAGGCGTGGATGAATAAGAGGCCTCGGACTGAGCAGGTGCAAAATGCAAAAATATCAGAGATTTATCTATCAGAAAGCAATGAAAAGTTTATTTATCATTTGTTGCATACAGAATTAGCCAGGGTTACTGGAATCTACCTTCCACATGGCCACCATTGTTTCTAACAGAAATTTCATCTCTTCTTCGCATTCTGGTGACTGAACGGATCACCATATCTTGTGGAATTTCCTGGAAAGCTCTGACACCTGCACTTCGGACCCTTTTACTTTTGGTGTCGCTGTTCCTTCATAACAAGACACCATCATACAAACATTACATAAACATTATGAGTATGTCTAGACCTAGCAGCTTACAAAATCTGAGCCAAAAATATTCATGGGTTTAGGTTCTAGGAGATATTTTAGAGATGACAACTTTTTTGTAACACCCTGTATAGGTGTCAGGTCTGCTCTATAAGTCATCATGTGACCAAATTGTGCTCCCCATTGACATACCTGAATTCGCATACCCTGCGCGAACCATTCGCGTAGCTTACGTGCTACCAAATCTTCACACTGCGCGCAATTTTCGCGTAGCGTGCGCACAGGGTGCGCGTGGCCGACGCACTACCAAATTTTCACACTGCGCGCAACTTGTGCGCACCCTGCGCGTACTGTAAATGGAGGATATTGTATTTCCTGCATTATACGTGTTCTTGTAAATGAAGTACGGACATGTATATGTACCACATGTATTATACACTGCAGGCTTATCAGATTCAGATTCCAGCTTCGTGCCTGTGTACCAGAGGAATGCAAGTCCGCCAAATAATGTATGGTTATATTCGAATGGTCATGGTCTCTATAGCCATACTGTACATTTTAATCCCTCGAACAATAATATCGGACTTTGATTCGAAGGTGAGGTAGCCTACATCCCTGTCACACTACCGGAAGACATCCCACGACCGTTTGAACGTAGTGCTTCGTGTACATCTCTTTCTCGTGTAGTGCGATGACCATATATGGCACACGTTGTGGTTAGCTTGCGGTTTTTCGCTTCTAGCGGTATACAAACGCACGCACACACACACACACACACACACACACACACACACACACCATGACCAAAAACAATATGGTTCCCGATCTCAGTGATCGGGAACCATAATAAATACAACACCCCAACGCAGATTCGATCCACTATACCTAGAGTCTGTGAGAGTCTGAAAGAGAAGAAACAAGTGCATTAGCCAACTGCGCCAACGAGGCGAACTGGCCGACTACACTTTTCGTACGGTGAAAAGCGACGAAAGCTTAAAGGGCCTCTAGAGGCAGCTCGCCATTAGGCTACTATCAGTACCGGTTCTTCGGCCAGGCGGCGCCACTTTAACGTAATAATCACTAGTACGAGGTATTCAACCTGGGTTTTCCCCGTGGTTTTCCCCTGCCATGCTGGCTGCCTCTAGAGGCCCTTTAAAGTGCACAATGCGGCCTATTATTATCATACGCTTGAAATATGGCATAGGGGCATTTCCTTTCAACAGAATTTAAAAATCTGTGCGTGACCAGTTGCCCCTGGGAGGCATTTCATATCATGACTTAGTAAAATGAGATGCCCCCGAGGGCATCTCATCATAGGAAAAATCAGATATAAGATGCCCGGTGGGACATCAAATGGTGGGGACATTAGATTCTATGACACCGGGCTTTATTTAGACACTGCGATTCATAGGTGTAAACGCAAAAAGCCCGTGCTGAGCCCGGGCTTTGATGTAGTGTAACAAGGCTGTTAAAGTGAACAGCCTATCAGCAGAAGGTGCAACTTCCACGAGTCAGCCACAAGTAGTACAATAGTTGAAGGGAACCCTCAAAGTTTTTGAGGTTTGGATTACATACCAATGTTACAAGAATAGGAATTACATGTACATAAATGAGAGATAAAGATGCCCCAAGACTATTTCCGAAAACGTTTTATGTGTCGGATGTGTCTTTGCACGGCAACGACAATCAAACGATTTTCCTCCAGAGTAAGGGCTGATTCATACTCGCTTGCGGACCGTCAAGCGCATGAAACTGATCGCAGGTTTCCACGACGTGAATGTGCACACGCAGTGAAATTGATCATAGTCGGCGCAAAATCCGGACGGAGTATGAATCAGGCCAATCAGTACATAGGCCTACATGCATGAATTCATGGCGAACACATCCAGTGTAGAGGCATTGGAGCGGGCGTGGCTGGACCCGCTAATATCAAGACCGGAGCTGATATTTATTTTGAGGACAAATCGCGTATTTGCATGTGTTCTCGAATTGCCATGGTTACGTACTACCAGTGGCAGTCGGAATTAGTTTTCGTTAGGACTGTCTGCATTTTTGACGCAGATTGCATGCGATTTTTTGGATACGTACACTGTATATTTGGAACCCACCTCTGTCCATGCAGAGCCCTCGATCCTTCACTTCCGGTTATCAGGCGAGTGAATGATGACGTAGTTGGTATGCGCAGGGTGTAATGGGTGACGGTAGGAAGCTTAGTGTACATTACGAACATTACCGAACGCTCGACTTCGGCAGCCTCGTGGTCTGCCGAAGTTGAGCGTAAAAATTTTTGCATATAAGTCGGAGAGTATATCTGACCTGTCAGCTTTAAGATTAGTGTTGCCGTGCAATAATACATCCAGTAGTCTTGAACGTTAGTTGTGGTGTTGATATTTTTGGTGACTGGGAGGGGAATGTGGATGGTAGTCAGCTGCCCTGCATTCAGAGAGACTTTAGTGAAAAGTCTCTCTGAATGCAGGGCAGCTGACAGGGATCTGTGGTTATAAGTATTTATTAGCAAATGCAGATTTGTAGGGAAATGGAAGGGCTGGGGAGATATTCATCCTGCGAGAAAACGTTTTCAGCAAAAAAAATAAACAGAGAAACTGACACGTGAAAAAAATAAAAATTCCTATCGCAAGGCTCGAACCCGGCGCCCCGGATTCAGAGCCGGACGCTCTACCGATGCGCCAGCCGGCCACGTCATGACGGTGGCTGCTCAATAAATGTTTATAAACATATCCCAGCTACTCAACATATTTTTATGTTAATTAAAAATGACGTTGCAAATCAGAATAATCTTCCAAAAATCGCATTTTACAACATCCACAGAGCAAGTCCCCAGCAAATCTGTCAGCATATCGCTACATAATGTACCCATCTACGTTCACAGTCACTAAAAACGTGAACCAACCGTCCGGTATATTCCATCTGAATATGAGTCCAGTTCTATTGACTGACCCATGACAAGTCTTTGGCTAGCTTCGCTGTTGGCCGCTACGCGGCGCGTTGGGCCCTTGCGTCCAGTGAGAGGTCTTCCACCCACTGTAGTGTAATTCATGCCTCAGCGATCGACGTTGAATATCATAACGAGGACAATTGAAGAAAAAATGACAAGTACACCTGTACCTTCAAAATGATATCCGCATTCACAATTGGATTATTTACAATGTTACATCCAAACAGGTGCCCATTCAAAGTACAGGGTGACCAAAAAAGCTGCCCCTATTAAAATGTTGATAAATCCTTCAAAGATTAGTGAAATTCCTTCAAATTTGGTACACATGTACTTCAGCCTGTGGCTGATCTTCCCACAAAGTTTTAGCCATCTGAGTCAGTTTGTATAGAAATTCTATGTTCTTTCCAAAATGTGCTCCAAATGGCGTCCTCGCCCCTCGGCGTTGCAGGCACACTTGCATACGTGACGCAAAATTGTCAATGACTCGCACACATTCCTCCTTGGGGATTTGCCTGATTTTTGTTGTGATTGCTGCCTTCCAGTTCACCAATTGTTTGAGGATTGTTCTCATACACATTATCCTTTATCCTTCATACACATTATCACCCTGTACTACATTTTATTCCTTGATCTACAGTGATAAATTGACTCTGGCCTGCACCCAAAACCATACCATATGGGAACTGAAACACTATAATTTCTTGTAGTAGCATAATTAAAACTAGGTACACATGTAACGTTCTTAAAGCTCCACTCGCAGGATCAACATTATTCCACACACCACACACCTGTATGCAAATGAATTCATTGTGATACGCCTGGTGAAATTTGGTCTTCTTAGATTTAAGTTATTTCTGAGATTGTAAGGTTGATCATCACCAACACTCGGGGAAATAATATTATTTAGAAAGTTCGGAGTTAGGCCGGTGTTTATTTTAAACATCAAACATAATATCTTAGTTTCCCTTCTAGATTCCAAAGTTTGCCACCCTGTCTCACCCTGTCTCTGGCTTCTTCGGGTGGAACTGCTCCCCTTCCCCACCCTTCCCACCCTCTCACTTCTAGCCTACAACAACCTGTTTCTACTGCTGTGGCCTCGCGATCCGATGATGTCTGTGAGGAGGGTTACCTGGCACCCACCAGAAACCCGGTTCGTCTTCGTGAAGACAAATTTTCATCTGTTATTAACCTATCCTCTTCCTTCAAACCTACCTCACTCCAACTGGAAGTCCTTTCCAAAGGAACCAATTTCTGCCCTGTCCCAAAACATGTTGATGAGGTCCAGGCACATTTGGACATGGAGGCTTGGAAACGCCGGGTCAGGCTGGCTGCACACTTTTCTAAGCAGCCTGACACAGAACAAGAGTATGTCCCGGACCCCTTCAAACCCAAATC